>JAOWAW010000918.1:8268-18826 GCA_028565695.1 Nicola tetela | reverse complement strand
AGAGCAGAGGTTGCAGTACTTAGTTCTGGGGGGGGGGGGGGGGGTACAAAGAAATGGGGGTGAAGTCCTGCAAGGAAACCATGCGTTGTGTCCAGTGCTTACTGTACAGTTGATCGTGCAGGCTAGTGCGTGTATGTAGAACATTGCTGAGGGTACTTATTTTCAGGGGAGGGGATATGTAATATGGGGGGGCATTGAGCCTTGCAAAGATTCCCGGGGAAATCAGTAGGGATACATATTTTTGGAGGGGTACTTACATGTACATGTATTTACGGGATTTTACGATATTCTTGTGTGTTAAGTAATTGTGTCTTCACATGAAGCTACCCGTACATGTTAAAGTCCACTTGTCTATGTAGCAAAATGCAGGGTATACCGGTACCAGTATATGCGAGTTTATACAATAATTGTATCCATGGCAACCAAACAAGAACGGTTACCAGGATACCAAGAGCAAGAGCCCTAGACGCGCAGCTAGGACGCTACGCCGAGTAGCCGGCGTCAGTCCAGGTATATTAGGCTGAAGCAGCAGATTATAGTGCTTTCAGATGCAGTTACCACAATTTCTCTCCCTCTTTCGAGCTCACTGATAGTAGCACTCTACTATTTGTAGTACATGTATTCAGTTTCGCCGAGATCTTAGCCGTCTTCCTTCCCAGTCTCTTGCTCGTTGAACTTTAGGTTCTCAAGTGGCTGGTTAGAGAAAGACTTCTGGGTACATGTGCAAAACTACACCTGTCAGCTGGCTCAAGGGCCGGTTGAAACAATGTTTTTTGGTCCCAGAGTAAATCTGGTGTTTTCGGACCTGGAT
The DNA here is from genome assembly GCA_028565695.1 of Nicola tetela. Taxonomy (NCBI): domain Eukaryota; kingdom Metazoa; phylum Porifera; class Calcarea; order Clathrinida; family Clathrinidae; genus Nicola; species Nicola tetela. The sequence goes on along the minus strand of JAOWAW010000918.1, from coordinate 18,015 downwards.
TATTAGTGTCATTTTATTGTTTTCAATGAGTACTCGTCGCAGCACTTCGTCACGCGGACGGAGTGGGGGTACCCCACTACATCTTCCTCCGAACCGAGTTGCACGAGGATATTATTCTGATGTACTTGCAAACGGGGCTAAGAAACAGCTTGGGGTAAGTCCGTGTGCTTAGTTGTTTTGTGTCATCTTTCAGATGCTTCAATGTACGGAGAATACCCTGCTTTTTAGGATCTTCACCAGGGACCACAGCTGTTGACAAGCTTGGTTGATCGTTCAGCTGGTGAACGTCACAACCCCATTGGTAAGCATCCTCAGAGGAACCAAATCCTTAAAGTAAGGTCCAGCATGAGGTGAACTTATCCCTTAGTAGTTAATTATAATCTATATAACGTGATTAATAATAACACTGATTATTCTTAGCTTACGCTATCTGCGTGGCTGGACCGTTTTATTTATTTATTTTTTTAATTTTATTTTTATTTTTCTTATAATCCACTGCCACACCAAACGCTTTTCTGCTGTTCTTCTCTTCAGTGGTCTCTGTACCATCTCCACCTGATCTGAAATTCTAAGAAGTCTTTTATTATAATTCTCAAAAATTTCTCTCTATCCTCTTTCCTTTCTGTCTCTCCTCTGTCTGTCTGTCCATTTGTCTGTCCGTCCGTCTGTCTGTCTGTCTGTCTTTTTCTCTCTCTTTCTCTCTCTCCTCTGCATGCACCTTTGTGTCTTTCTTTCCTTCTCTCTGAGTCTCTCCCTCTCTCTTTTCCTACCTCTCACTCTCTCTATTGACTCTACCTCTCTGGGTCTGAGGCTGTTACTGTACATATAGCTCTGTCTGATGCTCTCTCTCTAGCTCTTCCTCCTTCTCTCTCTCTTCTCTGTCTCTCCCTTTCTCACTGGCGAGATCTCTCATATCTGAGTGACCCCTTTCTCCTCTTTGTTACAGCTGTAACATCCTTCTTTCCTGTCATAGTCTGAGGGTTCCTCCTCAGAACTCCTGTCTTCTTCCAACAGGCTCCACTCCTTTCTTTTCATTCATTTCCACTTACCTTCCCTTCCCAGAAATTGGTAATTATCCTAACAACTGTTTTGTCTCTTTGTAGCATCACAGTTTAACGAACCTTCAGGAGTGTCAAACCTTCAAGAGCAAGCTAAGCATGGACCAACCACTGAACTTGTTGGCTCATCGGTAAGTGCTAGTCATACCCTTTTGAATAAGGGGCCATCTCATAAGCTTGCAGAACACAGACAAACAAAAGCAGATTCATATAGTAATTTACCCCTTCCACCTCTGCAAATGAAAGTAAGACGACACATACTGCATACTCAATGGTACTGGTATACATGTGGCCAGTGTGTTGGTTACCTTTATAGATGCTGTGTGGTCAAGCCATAACCTTAATATTTAATTATATTTAGAGAGGTTCCGCAAACAAGAATACACATGTGGGACCATACCTGGATTGAGCACGGATTTCATACAGATTCTACTAACGGAAACTACATGTGAGCTGATGTTCATGCGTTCCCTATCCTCATATACCGATTGGTACAGAGTCACATACCAGTCTCAAAAACTACCATGAAGATGAAGACCTACATACTCTACGTATGGTGGGACAGGTGTTATGAAAAAGATTACGTATGAAGTTCTGTATGGCTGATGTAATCTATGTACGTAAAGTCTGTCCTGCTGAACCTCTCTGTTAGGTCAGGATGAAGATCTACATTACAGATGGTGTGGTATATCACAGTTTTCAACTTCCTTGCAACATTTTGTCCTTCAGCACCCATGCCCAGCGCTTATCACTCATTCCTTAGGCCACAATTATTATAAGCATGATCTAGCATGATCGATATGTGTGCAGCCAGCCAACTGTGTGCATGCCTGCATATGTGCTGGGCCATGGGCACTGAAGGACGTGATGTCACAAGCAACTCGAAAACAATGATAGCTTTGTAGACGCATTACCCTCAGCGTTCCTGAATCAAGCTCATGCTTATCATGCGAATAATGTCCTGAATACTGTAAGAGTAGAAAATTTAACAAGGAAATAAATTTAGCAATTTAGCAAAAATGAATTTGATCATTAACTTAAAAAATCATTTCTAATTTTTGCCAAAGTGCAGTGTGGCCGTCAGCTTCAGTTACCACTGTATTATTCAATTGCATTTTCATTTAATTCGTCTATATGTAACTTGGGTTACTAAGCTGCACATTCGCTCACCCTACAATGCCCTGCATTCATACTAGTATTCTGTATTCAGTATTTTATGTAATTCCCTCAAATTCAAAATAAAATTCATGACTATAATGGTCCTGATTTCATTTGTCCAATACTGCTAGTAAGCATGATATTGTTAAATTTCTGCTCATTAAGCCACATATTTTGAGAAATCACTAAATTTGCAACTCGTTAGAATATTAACTCTTACAGTACTAGCTGTCATTGTGTGCTCAGAGTGGTTACCCAGGCTTGGGGCAACTTTTAACTGGAATATCAAATTCCATATTCCTGAATTGTGTGAGTTTTGCATGTGTTTGTTTCCAGCGGTTTCCTGACAAGGCATGGAAGCCAAAAGTTCAAGTGCCATTTAAGGCAGCACCCAGCCATGTTCCAAGGAAAATAGAAGTTGAAAGGTATGTTCGATTGGAATTTGTGTTCATCAGCCTGTCAAAGAATGGTCAAAACTGAGGATTGGTCTGCCATTATGATGTCAAAACTGAGGATTGGTCTGCCATTATGATGTCAAAACTGAGGATTGGTCTGCCATTATGATATTGCTTACCTGGTGTATATCAAGTGATTTTTATCAGGGGCTGTTTATCTGTGGTTGATGGTTTTTATAAGAGGCTCTTCACATGTAAACAGTTTTCACTAGTGCTAGTGTAATTCTTAGGATTGCCGGAAGGGAGTGCTAATTTTGTGATGATTTGTGGGTTTTATATGGTGTATTAAAGGTCAGTTAATCAGATGAATGGTGTATTAAAAGTCAGTTAATCTGATGAATGGTGTATTAAAGGTCAGTTAATCTGATGGGAACTTTGATGAAGAGTACACTGTGAAAAGCAATTAATAAAGTCTACAATTTCACCCTACATTCATTTGCATTTCGTTTGCACGTGTGCAGCATTGTGCTGTGAAGAGTTCCAATTTGTATTATCTTTGTTTGCCACTCAACTGTTGCTGGTTTGCTCTGTGGTTATATTACTTGCTTTCATTTTCGTGATTTGGAATACATTGCAACACAAGGAGCTTTATGAGACATGGGACTTGACATTAGGTGGAGCTTAATAAGACGTGGGTTTTCATTCACATGTTGAGTTACTCAGCCTGTAGAGCAATAACATAGAGACTTGCAGACTTGTTTAAAGTGCAAGCTGTAGGCTGGTGTTTCATAGCACACAGGTCATTGTGGCTAGCAGGAGTTTTGTCCTGTTCACACAGGTCATTGTGTAGCAGGAGTTTTGTCCTGTTCACATAGGTCACCGTGGCTAGCAGGAGTTTGTCCTGTTCACACAGGTCATCCTGACTAGCAGGAGTTTTGTTCTCTCAAAATTTAACTTGCTGTTTGTCTGATGAGTGCAAGAGATCAGATGGTTGTGAGAACTTGTGAACAAAGATCCAATGCTTGTGGGAAAGAACTGGCATTAGATATAGCTACAGACTCTTATTGTTATCTGCACATTATTAATCATGTTTAAAGCACTAAAAGCCTTGACAATCCTTTTAGGACGTCCTTGACATCAATTCTTTTCACCTTCTGAGTTGTGAATACAGATGTGGCAAATATCTGTGCTGTTAATATTGTCATCATCTATATGAATTTTGGTCTTCAATTTATTGTTTTCTGCCTATTCTTCTCTACTGCAATAGATGTTTCATTCAACAACTGTTGGTGCTTTGTGCAATAAGAAAGAATAGCAGTATATCACACATATACACAAGAAAAGGAGGATGTTGACCCTTTGTTTGGTCCTGATAACCATGGTAACCTGTCAGTCACAAGAACAATTTTTTTTAATTTCTGTCATTACTCTCAGTTGCAAAGAAATAGCCTTTCACTTAGTTTTCACTTTGGGTTCAATATTTTGAATGCAGGCGCAAGAGGCAGTATGGTGATGAGGACATAGAGCAGTTACTGGAAGCTGCAGGCATTGATATTGACAGCCTAATCCCAAGTGGTGACCATGCAGTACGTGGCCTTCTGGATGCCAGCTCCTGTTACCCTGATGGCATTGGCTGCTCGGCATTTCCACCGTATCTTCCTCTTGAATACTTTGATGACACAGAGTTTGACACCCGTACAGCCGAAGGCTGGCTGTCTCTTGGGCAAGTTACAACAACTGGTGCGTGAACAGTCAAAGGTGGTTTGATGGTAGTCTAGAACTTATTATGATTTTCAAGAGGACATAGGCAAGTATGGATGCTATTTGCATAAAAGTGAGACTTGTCAAACTTCAAATGGGTTGAGAGATTTAGTTTGTCCTCCTCAGAGGTCTTATTAGTAGTTATTATTAGACCAGGTTGTTTGGTATATTTCACCAATGTCAGGACATTTTAAATTTCCCATCCTTTACTCCAATGAAGAGGACTTCATTGTCTCATTGCCAGCAACAAGTTAGGACATGTGCTTTGGGATGGGGACTTGTATCAGTACATTGTACACTGGACTGTGCAGGTGTATGTGCACTTCATCAATGTTTGGTCTGCAATGACTGATAAAACATGTCACTTGCATGTATGTAATAACCATGCCTACATTTATGCAATATGCATGTATGTAGATTACACAGTGAGTATCCCAGTCATTGACAATACGAAGCCGTAGTATTAGTACGGCAATTTCACTTTCAGTATACAGTTTATGAGGCAGTTTCTGTTTTCAGTCTCCTAGCAGCTGGATAAATTGACTGTGCCTGAGTTTCACCTGTACCAGGTTACAGTCTTGGGGAAGAACAGGAAAAGAGGAAGGATGTGGTGAAAGCAGTTGTGAAAATGTGGGTCACAGTAAAGGAGTGGGCTCATGTGCAATGTTCATGGTCTCTCTGGCTTATTGGGTCATTTCTACTTCGTTTTGGCATTTGACTTTAATAATTCTGTGCAGAAATAGTTAAATAAAACCATTTGTATTAGATACAACAAATGGAGAGGATTTCTTGGAGTTAGCAGCTTTCGCCAGAGATTGCTCTCCAGCCCGCCCTTGGTTTGGTGTTGTATAAACCAATAAACACTCTGCAAAAGGTGAAGTACCCTCAAACTCCCCTCATCCGAACACTTCCACCAACTGGATGACGTGCGGAGCATGTTCAAGTTTTTCTTTCATTTGCAGTCATGTACTTGAAGCATGAAGTGTGATTCCAGCCTGAACGTGAAGTGTAGATCTAGATGGTTTGCTTGGGAGATGTATGTTGGTGTAACTGTACACTATATCAGATTTACTATGCTGTACTGGTACATGTGTGTTTGGGGGAACGGATTTTGTTCTCATACCAACAATCCCAAGCTATTTTCTGTCTCTGCCGTTGGGGTTGTTTTGGAGCAACCTCTGAAGATGCCAAGCCCAAAGTCAAATGTAGTGCAGAGTAAGACAACAATTACAACATACAGTTGTAGTTTATGTGTGCGTGTTTGTGTGCTCTGAGGTATGGGCGATTCCCAGTCACAGACAGGGTCCGGTCCCAGGTCCCAGGTTGTCTGGTTAAGGGGAGTTTGTAATGGTTTTGGGTATGTTGTCCTTTGTTGATTTTTGTTGATTTGCTGTTCTAAGTTTTCAAATGAAGGATTTCACTCTTAGAGAAAGTTTAGATAACATGAAGAGGATTTCCCAGCACATCAGTCACGATTAACGCACCATACATACAGCACATACATATACATACATTAGGGAACATGTCACTTAGTAACACGTCACATCTTGCAAGGTTTTGACACCTATAGTAATATGCATTCACACCCTCAGCTTGATAGTATAAGTATCTCTAGCTTTCTGACAATGATTCAACACAATCTTGTGCCATTTTGATCTCTATATTAACCAAGTTTTCTTTCTTCAATATTCATGTACATGTAATATTTTGCTATGGTGAAAGTGTTATTATTATTATTATTATTATTATTATATTTATTTCCACAGTGCACGTCAAGAGAATGTCAAATATATGTTGTATATGTATGTGAGACGTGCTTCACCTGAGTGTTCTTCTCTTTTGATGGTTTAGGAGGTGTTGTGCAGAAACCTGTTCCAGCAATTGGTTTACTGCCTGTACTGAACCCGTCGCCACCTAATACACCATGTCCTGACACAACTTATAGACGACCCATACAACACACTTTCAAACATGCTGGCAAGTTTGATTCACCAATGAAGCCCTCTCAGCGTCGACACAACTGGGTACCTGTGGCCGTTCTGGGCTATAATGCCAACACCAAGCTATATCATGTTCAACGAGTTGTGCTGATGGTGCCACATATGAAGCAATCCAAACTAACCAGTTTGTCAAGTCCTTCAAGTACATCAAAGGGTGTGAAGAAGATTGAGCAGCATGACTACTGGATACCTCGCATCCAGTTAATGTTTAGGGCTGAGGATCCCAAAGTCTTTGCCAAGCGTGTGCTTAACGCTGAGCGTCTGCGTCGTCTCACGGAGGCTTTGCTTCGTTACAACTTCTACATCGACTGCATGCCAACAGATCGTCTACCTGCTCTGGAGCGCTCACAACTCAACAAAATGGTTCACTGGGCACAGGACACTGCTGGACTGAAGCAAACCAACAGGTGATATTGGTTTTTTGAAGCAAATCAAAGTGTGACATTAACCATGTACTTTATGAGTGTTAGTGGCCACAATACAAACTTTACAATCTATGTTAATCTTAAATCGTACGCATCATGTTTGTACATTTAGTTTTCCCCTGAGTGTTATTTTGGGCTCTTGATTATTCAATGGGGGGTTATTCTGGGATAGGTGTTCTCTATTCAGTCGTATAACTTAGCATCTCAGGGACATGAACATTCTTTGTGGTGCTGTGCAGTCTGAGAGACTGTAAAAATGCAACAGCAGGTGGCAACATGACGTTACTGCAGTACATGCATATCCCATTTATGTCGGAGGCACTCCAGCAAACCAGATTCAGGCACCTACAGTCTGTTTCAATAGTATAGACTTATAATTTTTAATTGTTCTGTATGTGTTGCCATAGAGGTAAAACCAAAGAGCACATTTTCGCTAAGGGCTTTTGTACAACCTTATCTAGCACCAGAAACATTGTCACGACCTTATCTAACACCAGAAACATTGTATCTAGCACCAGGAACATTGTCATACGAGGCATGTTAGCCCCCCTCCCCAATTGTTTTAAGGCCCCGGGTGAAGGTCTGGCAAAGTTTCCTAGCCTCAGTTGGGAAGTGAACTCCAAGTGGATTGAGCCCTCAACAAATTGCCACCTGATTAGAAATTGTGCACACTAACCACCTGCGTCACTGAGGTTAGTTCATAGGCAATAGACATCTATACTATTGAAATGGATTGTTGTGCGGTCTTTCAATTACTCTAATTTTCATACTTTGTTCTTGTGTGGATGTTTAATCAAACATCAAAAATTAATTTAGGTTGATGTGCTAACATGTTTGTCAAGACAATACCTGACAACTAGTTGATATCTTGTTTAACGCATGTTTGCTATTGTTGTTAGCCTATCAGGTTGTTGATTACTGTATGTTCTTGGAGAAGTCTAGTGGTTTAATGACTCATGTAGTTAAGCCTAGGAAACTTCAGCAAACTCTATGCCTGAAATAAGAACTTCTTGTCCTGAATAAGAATGCTGTAAAATGTATGAAAGAGTACAGTTTTGCCAAAGCAGCCTCCCTTTCCTGACCCCAGTATGTATGCACTTTCAATAGTCACAGACTCTTGATAATTGCAGATGCAAGAATCTGTTAACACGTACAATTTCCTTGTGTTTTCGGTAATTTCTCTTTCAGTTTGGAGCTGTATACTCGCACTCTGTGTAAGGAGATTGACATGGATTATTTGCGTGCTCAAAATCGAATGATTTTTGATGATGCTGTGAAGGCCAAACCAGCGACATACCCTTTTGTAACTCTTCCTCCAGAAGAGCCCGAGGTTGCACCAGAGCTTGGTAAGAGCTCAGTACAGACCATCTTTCTTGGTTATGTTTACAGCAAACTTTCATCCATGCAAGTTTTACCAGATCTACCAGCTCTTTCTTTTGATAGTTGTCAGGATTTTTTTTCCATTCTGTTGACAAAAGATGTTTGAAATGTATAACAGCAGACTGGTGTCTGCATGTTGATGTTTTATCTGTTGTCTACTCCACCAGGTACAATCAGTGATATGCCTCCATACAACTTCAATGGCTTGCTTGAACGCTTGACCTTTCTCTCACTGCTCACTTGTCCTGAAGTACTGCGTGTGTTGTTTGAAGTACGCAGTGAGTGCAATCATGTTGCTGAGATGATGCTGTTTCACACTGGTGTTGGCAAGAGCATGCGCTTGGATGAATTTGAACAAATGCAAGTGCAGTCTTGTGTTCAGGTTAGTCATGCGTGTACTTTGTAGTGCATGTATGTGTACTAGCTATTATTCATACATGCACTGTGTACTGGGAAGTGTAATTTACAAGGGGCATTACAATGTCTCATCAGTGTCATTTGTATTTGTTTCCAGTGTGTGTAATTCTTCTTTTTTCTTGCATTTAACTACATACAAATGCTAACAAGGAATTAATGGGGTGTAGTTCTCAGTTACTAGTGCTTAGTAAGAGCAGTTATTAGCAGAGATGATTGTGTTTGTTTTGATTTTCGACTTCTGTGAATTGCTTCTAGATTTTAGAGGATTGATTTTGTCACTGAGGATTTGTCTTGTGATTCCGCATACATGTGCATCTTATCTTTGCTGTATGTAATGTAAAATAGAATGTACCACCATAGGCAGAACACTGAGTCAATAACACCCCAGCATTTTTTGTGTGTGGTGGGTAGATGTTGGTGAAACTCTAATAGTATATCTTCTGTAATGTTCTCCAAATTTAGGTACAGTCATACCTTCGTGACAACTGGACTGTTGCTGTGCGCAATGCCATTCGAGAAGGGCTTCGTGATGTAGGCAAGGGCTGGTTTAACACTGAGGAGACCAATGTCCATGTGTACCAAGGGTCCAAGTTGAAAAAGCTCATGGATGTTATGAAGTTTTCAATGCAGGTTGGTTACACCACATGGAAGGATTTTGTTGCACAGTAGAAATACCTCATGCCAATTGTTCCCAACCTTCCCAGCCTGAGACACATTGCACTCCAAGCTGCAGCAACAGGTGAAAGTCATGCAGTTGAAACTGCTTAGCTATCTGCTAACCTGTTCAAAAATTGGTTTCACTGCAAGCTTTGTAACCTCTGCCTAATACAATCCTGCATCTTTGAAATAGACAATAAACATCTTGAGGATTGTAGATGGTAAATATCCTATGAGTTGTCATGTACACCATAAATATTTGTGAACTCGGGTTACTGCTGCTGTATGTAGTGGATGCAAAGTAGTCATTCTTGTCTTTAGCCCTTTCAGGTATGAAACTCTGTCAAGTAGAAAGGCTGGTCATAGAACCAGTCTCCAGTGTGAGCCAGTAGGTTGGCTGAGTGATGCAGTGTGAGCCAGTAGGTTGGCTGAGTGATGCAGTCTCCAGTGTGAGCCGGTAGGTTGGCTGAGTGATGCAGTGTGAGCCGGTAGGTTG
>JAOWAW010000807.1:0-18834 GCA_028565695.1 Nicola tetela | reverse complement strand
AAGAAGAAGAAGAAGAAGAAGAAGAAGAAGAAGAAGAAGAAGAAGAAGAAGAAGAAGAAGAAGGAGAAGGAGAAGAACTCAAATTACACATCACTGAAAAATGACCCTCAGTCACTTGAGTACTGTAAAATCAGAAATTTTCAGTAAATTTGGTGCAGGCTCTAAGTACCTAAATTCAATGTCACCTAATATTTTATGTCACTTGATAAAATCTGTAAATGGAAATTTTCAGTGTCATTAACTTGCAGTACTAGTGCCCAAAGCTCTGAAGACTTAGAAACACAGTGCATACCAGTACAATGAATATGGGACATAACAACATTGGAAATAATGACTTTTTGATTTTAACAACAATTTTTCTTTTCCCTGAGCCAATTCGTAATAGTTTGCACACAAAACACTTTGGATATAACAACCCTCCGAATAACGATAATTTGTGTAAAATAAGTTCCCCTTGCCTGGTCATGGTAAAACACTACTTGAATAATGACTTTCCAGCAGAATCTGGCAAAGAAGACTCATTCTGCATTAGGATTGTCCTGAGTCATATAAACTCCTTGCAGCGACGTGATGAATTGTTCATGAGTGGCACCGATGTGACTAGAGATTTTGGACATGACAAGTATCGCCAGCATCAGAATGTAACCACAAACTGCAATCAGCGTGTAAACTTGATAGAGCTGGCACCCAAGGCTGGCCTTGCACTGATCAAGCTAGCCAAGTGCTATGCATTAAAAGGCTGGCCAGCTGGTCTTTCGATCACCCACACGGCAAGATCAGGGCATGAGTTAGGTACCAGTACACACACCAAACACAAAGGTGCGCAAAAATGAGAGCTACCCACTGACAGCCTACCGAAAATTAATGTTACCGAAATGAAAGAAAATGGGGTTTACTGAAATTAATAGACACAGAACATTTCTGATTTTATAGTATTATTTTCCATCCAATCTGTCTATCCAACTTCAATGCATAAAACCTAGAAAAGAAAAAAAAAACAACCAGCCAAACATGCAAAGAAAGCAGCTGACATACCTGCAACAGGTAGCCTATGGTCATATAGACAATGCAAGTGTTGTGACTGATGAGCACATCACGAGATATGCCATGGCCAATTGTCTGGCCTGGCTGTTCACCACGACTTGCAGCAACACGACGTGCAAGCATAATGGCAGCCATTCTACGAGGCTGCGTTACAACAATGTATGGTCGTTGCAAACTGTTCTCAGCCACTGCAGGGCCGTTTTCGATCCAGTCATCAAGGAGGAACTGTGGGACAGAAGTTGATTTCCCACATCCTGTTTCACCCTGGATGCAAGTGACACGATGCTGACGTACATGAGCAAGAATCTGATGACGGTGCTTCACGATTGGCAGGGATGTAGTCTCTCCTTGTACAAGCTGGTCTTGGCCAGTGAACTGCTGAGGGTTGTCTTGCTGCTTGCCTCTCACCACTTTCTCCACCTCTTCCTGGTCTCTTACCCAGTGCTGCCACAATTGCTGAGTTGACTGCAGACGCTGACCAAGCTCTTCAGTGGCCATGGTTATTGTTGCCCAATCATTCAACAGAGGAGCTGCTGGTAACTGCACACTCAACATTGTAGCAGGCAAATGTTCAACATCACCAGGGACAGCTCCTGAACACACAGAGTCATTGACAGAGGTTACATGTGTAGCCCTGCTTACATCATCATTGCTTTCTGAGTTTGGTTCAAGCTCATCCGAGCTCCATTGCCATCCATTATCACTGTCCTCCAACATTTCCATGTTCTCTAGACGAACACGTGATGATGTTTCATGGTCAAAGGCAGAAGTTACATCCTTGTTGATGGAGGTAGTACCAAATTGACCCCTATCAGAAGCGGTCCTAAGTGCAGCAAGTCGTGAAGGTTGGACACGATCACCAGGCAACCACACATCGTCTGGAACACCAGCCATGATCAACTCTCTTAACGCAAGACCAGCTGGCAAATTGAGCACTTGTGTTCGTATAGACCAGACAATGGACATCCAACCACGTAAATGATCTGGTACACTGCTGAATGCAAGCTCACCAGCAGACAGCAGAGCACCAAACAAAGACCCTCCAAACATTTCCTTCGGTTCTGGAAAAGCAAAAGACAGATTGAGTAGGGCTGCAAGCCGGAAACCATGCCTCAGCACACATGTGAGCCATGATGCCATGCTGACACAATGCATACTAGGTCTGAACGGTGCTGCAGGCACACTAGCAGCAACTCCATACTTACAGCACAGCCACATTGCCAGTACAGTGTCCAAATGCCACTCACATAGACCTGGAGAGCTTCTCACTTCTTTCTGCAAGTTGAGTGACACAAAATGACGCAGTACAGCTGCAACAAGCAGCTCCCCAATAAACTCTGAATCCTCAGTGCTCATCTTTGGCATTTCTGCCAGAATGGGCTGAATGTGTACTGGCACTTGTAAGTCTGGTTCAAAGATGTGATTCATCAGACGCCAAAACCAAGCAATACGCTCACCTACAGGACAGTCAAAGACTTTGGTAATTTCGGGCACACGGTCAACTTCAGCAGAAACAGACTCCCTACAGAAATCATGGCTAGCGGACTGACCATATTCCATAACAGTGGCTTGTTGCAACAATGCATGCTGTAGAGCGCGCATGCTACGTGTCATTATGACGGCACGTGGCTCACCAAGTGAGCCATCTTCCAAAACTGACTGCCGCCAATAGATACCATTGCAGGCCACGGCTAAAGTATCACTTGGTAACTTGCCGGACAACACGTTTTGCTTCAAGAAGTCCAGAAATGATTGTCGATCAAGATGCTTGTTCTCTGGACTAAGGTCTGCTGGACAAAACATTTCTTGTGACTCACACTTAGCACTAGTGTAAAAGGTTCGGCAGACAGCAACAACTCTTGCAAAGTTTTCATCCATACAGATGAGATCCTTTAGCACCTGATGTGACTCTATCTGCGGGTCAGAAAGAGAATGCAAGAGGTCTGCAGCTGCTTGAACAATGTCACATGAGTGAGATGGAAAGTCTAAAGTTTGGTGCAATGCCAGCTGTGATACAACAGGGGTCGAAATGTCATTGCCACAAAGAAGAGCTAAGTCTGGTAGTGATGCCACAGGGATTCCACAAAACGTCGCAAGGCTTTCAGCAGAAAATATGTCCACCACAAACTTCTCTGGAGCTTTTCCATGCAGGTGTATTAATTCCATCCAGTCCACCAGACGAGGGAAAATCATTGAACATCCTTCTACCAAACAGAAATCAGTGTCTGAGCTGAGGATGGCAAAGACTCGTTCCTGCTTGCGAGCATATTTCATTATCTCCTGATCTGCTTCGCCAAAGCACTGAACAACTTTAACATTCAAACGATGTAGTGTACCCAGCAATTGCTGCCGCAAAAACACTTCACCGGTCCATGGCTTCACTGATAGACGAGTCCCATTATCACAAAATTCTTTGATGGCAGAAGCAACACGCGTTCGACTGACATAGCGCTGTTTCAAAGTAGCAAACTTTGCTCTGTGTTGATCAGCAAGTGCACCATTAGCACCGTCTACGAAGAACACAAGCTCCACTCCCACAGCGCGTAGGCTGAGAACAAGTGAGGTTAGCCAGCCATCATAGCACGCTGGCTCCCCTCCAAGCAATCCAGAGTACAAGCTCAGGCAAGACCAACCGAACTGACTGTCAGAAAACTCATCCTGCAATGCTTCAACGCTGGCTTCCTCGCACATAATCAACACATCAGTCGCAAAGCTGAAGAAGTCCACTGCCAAGACAATCCGATCTTGCGAGCTGTGCTGCTTAGCCACCTCGACAAGGTCGACTTTCTTCGACGTCGAGGAGACATGTCTGGTTAGATACGAGAACAAACCCCGAACTCCCATTCCACAAGCTGCACTGGCAGCGCAAAGTCACTACTTGTCTACACTTGCTAAAACACCGAGCATTCGTGACAGGAGATGCAGGTATGTTGCGTTGAGAGCAAGCTGCTAAATATACTTTGTCCTACAGTATAGACGCAATTCTATGGCCGCAAGGTCTGTTAATACAACTGACTATGTCTCTGCAACAAAACCCTTTGCCATACAATAGTTTGTTTGCCATTAGCATGCCAAGGCAGTGTTGTATTTCCTCCCGCAATAAATCCGGTTTGGGTCACGGCCAGGGGGAAAGTTTGGTTTAGCTTACTTCCAACAAAATTATTACATGTAAATTTTTGCCTTATGTACGATGTGCTACACATGTCACTTATTATAGGCTGCTTACATGTAGACTGAGGACCTTCGATCGCTATCGCACTGACCACGTGAGTAACCCATACCAGCGCCATTTTCCTGGTTGTCCCCACTTTGTCTCAACAGAGCGCGACCAACTCCAGCACAGCGCGGCTCAAGGGAGCGCGTCGTGTATCCCAAGTTCCCAACGTGACGGCCACAAGACCAGCTACTGAGCGGAGTTCGAGAAAAAATAGGCATTAGTCAAGGGTCGGCCGGTGTAAAGGCGTGGAAAGGCCCGCTCCGCGCAGAACGACCTCGTGACCAAGCTACGCTAGCGTAGCTTCTCACGAAATACCAATACGCTAGCGCAGTTCGACACCTACCATTCGCGGGATTAGGCCCCCTTTTACCACAGATCCTAGCGATTCACGGGCTCGCGCGAGTAGGCCCGAGGAGACTCTGTCTGCCTGTCCGTCTGTCTGTCTGTCTGTCTGTCTGTTTGTCTGTCTGTCTGTCTGTCTATCTATTTATCTCTGTCTCTGTCTCTGTCTGTCTGTCTGTCTGTCTGTCTGTCTCTCTCTCTCTCCCTCTCTCTCTCTCTCTCTCTCTCTCTCTCTCTCTCTCTCTCTCTCTCTCTCTCTCCGCACTTTCTCTCGGCCTGCACCCTGATTTATGTCAAGTTTGTGTTTTATTTCATTCGTGAATCACCCATTCAACTCATCATAAACTTCTAACTTGTAGTAAAGAATACACGTCACATTAGCGCAGACTGTAGTCCTACTGAATAATCCTATGGAACTACAGATGGCTTCAAGCGGTACAACGCTTAGGACCAAGTGTGGACCGTTAAGTCTGTACTTTCAAGTTGCTCTCCAAAGCTTCTGTTAAATCAGAATTTTTCGGTGTCTAGTATTTTCGGTTAATTTGGTGCAAGCTCTAAGTACCGAAATTACTTGAAACTTGTCGCCTAATTTAGGATCTGAAAAAGAACATTTTCAATGTCATGAAATTTCAACACTGGTGCCCAAAGCTCACGCATCGTGATCAAGGGCGTGAGTTAGGTATCAGTACATGCGCTGCGCAAAATAAACTGGTTCCTGCTGGAGCACATTAAACGCCTCTCGGTAGGTCACGGCTACTTTAGCAGTCCTTGGGGGCGGGCTATCAGCCATCTTCAGTTTTCGACTTGGACAAAAACTTCAAACTTGCTTCTTCTCAGTTTCTGCCGTGAGGACTGTTCTGCGCGAGGGGGGGAGGTGGGGAGAGGGAGCGTTGAATACACTGCGGCCTATCATCTGAGGCCAATCTACGCCGTATGCCCCACTTTGGCACAGTTCAACAGAGCGCGACCCACTTCAGCGCGCCTCAATGGAGCGCATCTCAATGGCTGCCCGCCCCAACGGAGCGCTCCCCCAATTTAGCGACGAAATGTCCCTATTCAGCGCGGCTCAAGAGAGCGCAACCCACATTCAGCGCAACCCAACAGAGCGCTCCCCAATTCAGCGCCGCTCAAGATATCTGGTGTTCAAAGATTTTCTTCCGGAAGAAACCTGCGGATAAGTTTGGTATTGTTTTCGAAAATAATTGGCATTATCATAGTGGAATTAGCAGGCCATTTGAAGAAAGGTTTTGTGCATTTGACCATATGCGACAGCTAATCCTGTCATAACTCTGCATAATCTGCAGAAAGGCCTACATTCATCAAGGAGATGGCTACGAGCTCGACTTGACAAAGACTGCAGGCTTTCTACCAGTAACCATGATAAAAAATAAAAAAAAACAGAATTTAGATCATGGAGATAACTAGCCGAATCTTCCCTGTTCAAGTAGTACTTCTCTCTGATCAGTCACTGTCGCTTCCTTCCAAACAAAAGCACCTTGGGATCAGTTATCGCAGGGTCCCACACTGTCGCACAACCTTCGCTGCCGGGACAGGGCGAGCACGTTGCAGCGATTATCTCTAAACTGTACCAACCTCTACCGCTTGCTAGCCTGTGTCATCCATCGCCTACCCGCGTAGTTCAGTCCTTCCACCTTGATCGTTAATAATTATTTCGCTAGCTCCTCGTCTAGGATTCTTCGCGGCAAGAACATATCTAAGACGCTGGATCGGGAAGCGCTCTGTTGGGGTGCGCTCCATTGAATTGCGTTCCATTGGGCCTAATCTGCGCTGAATTAGGGGGCGCTAAATTGTGGAGCGTTCTGTTCGGGTGCGCTTCATTGAGATGCGCTCTACTGGGCTTAAAGCTGCGCTAAATTGAGTCACGCTGAATTGGGGTGAGCTCCGTTGGGGCAGGCGGCCATTGGGATGTGCTCCATTGAGCCGCGCTGAAGTAGATTGCGCTCTGTTAAGCCGCGCTGAAGTGGGAGACAACCGCTAGATCCGGAGCTATCTAGCTGGATGTCGTCACTAGCTTTATAATAAAATTATATGCTACACCGAATGTGGCAATAGATAAGCATGATAAGTACAGTGTGTGTGCACGTTATCAAGGCCGGCGGCGCTGACGGATAGAATAGAGAACTCGTCCAGCTACAGCTGCCCTGACCCGTACCCGGTATGCATAGTGCATGCAAGTACGTTTACAGGCTTATGAACTGGTTTCTAGAGTCCTGACACATGTTCCTTGAGATGAAGCTATTGATTACTATACTGAAACAGTGAGTTCTCTTTCTCTGCTGGAAAGTGGGTCGATATAGGAAACGTCCTGAACCGACAAGTTGAGCACACGAATAAGAAGGTATAAAAAATATTAATTATAATTCAGTCAGAAGGAGAAGCCGCGGTGGTTGACCAGCTGTTATATCCCAAAATCGTATCTCAAAAGGCTTTTGTACTGTCAGCTGATAGCTTGCTTGCGTGTGCAACTGGACGTTCACTCATGTCTTGTTATTGTTGTCAGCGCAGAAGAGGGCTCAGCAGCGGTCGAGGCACTCCTTGCTACTCCACGACTGGGGGATTAACTTAACGGCGCCATGGATAGCGTCGAAAGGGGTTAGTTAATAGTGTGTTTGACTATCACTAGTACTTAAATTTGTTGCATAAAAGACGATTTCCGGTCGGCTCTCAGTATCCATCCAGCTATGAGTTTGCTAATTAGCAGACAATCACGACACCCTTCTCATGGGAAAACAAAATTTGGGTACTATGTAAGTGGTAAGACGCTTGTTTTAGCGGTTTTTCGCTAAACTAAGCTGTTAACGCCTGCATGCACTTAGTTTGCTTATGTTGGGTTCATTTTGAGGTAGCGGCTCGATATTAAAGGCAGTTATACTTTAACGTGTTACAACCGCTGACTGAATTGTACGATTTTTCCCAGTGGCAGGGACTGGAAAACTCGCCAATGATTTTGCTGACCTTCTTCAAGACATTGTCTTTTGCTGTAAGTAATAGGCTTATAGGACAAGGCAAGCATGCAGACTCAATTAAGATTCTTCAAAATCATCATGATTAAGTTTTGTCGTCAAGCCACTACTTCACAAGCTGAAGGCTGTCTTTTTGTGTGCCTTATGCAGGGGGACGTGATGTCGAGGAGAGGCCAGTACTGTGCTTTCCCTCATGCAGAGGTTCTGCAGAGCAGTACGCACAGCTGCCAAGTCTCGTAGCATACTTGAGGCAACTCTTTGAGTAGGTTATGAAAACACGATGAATTGTACCATTCGGATAACATGATTTAAAGATTGAGCCAGTGGCTATTTTTCATAGTTTGCTGCTACTTACTGGTGTTTTCTGCAGATGTTATCCCCCTCCCTCCTCTCCCTCTTTCCCTCCTCCATGCACCTCTCCTCTCCCCTACAAAAGGTAAAGGTACAGTGAATATATCTTTTATGTGCATTGGCCAGTAGCACATAAAAGTATATTGAAGGTTTTTGCTTTGATGTTATTAACTAAATAAATATTTTTATTTATTTATTATTGCATGGCCTTACCTGGGACTATACACATGGCCCTACTAAATTAAGTGAAGCCTCCCCCTCCCCAATTATTTTAAGACCCTGGGTGAAGATCCAGCAAAGCCTCTCCCCCTCCTTCCTCCCCTTCCTCCACCCTCCCTCTCTCCCTCCCCTCTCAGTCCCCTCTCCCTCCCCTCTCAGTTCCCTCTCCATCCCTCTCTCCTATCCTCTCCGTCCCTCCCTTATCCCCTCTCCATCCCTCTCTCCTCCCCTCTCTGCCCCTCTATCCTCCCCTCTGTCCCTCTCTCCTCCCCTCTCTGCCCCTCTCTCCGCCCCTCTCTTCTCCCCTCTCATCCCTCTCTCCTCCCCTCTCATCCCTCTCTCCTCCCCTTTCATCCCTCTCTCCTCCCCTCTCATCCCTCTCTCCTCCCCTCTCATCCCTCTCTCCTCCCCTCTCATCCCTCTCTCCTCCCCTCTCCCTCCCTCCCCTTCTTTGCTAGAATCAGGTTGACTCATAAATTGTGTGTCAATGACTAAGTTGACATTTTCAAATTCTTTGTTATGCTCTTTTGTTTCTACACAGACAGGATATTGTGTGTCAGCAGCTTGGAATTGCTGGGCTGGTGAACGCACGCGATGCTTCACAAGAGGAGTTTGGCAGACTGCTCCAGGCTTTGCAAAGTGCACAGGTAGTTAATACACTGAAATGCAAATGGCCAGCTCAGTAAATTATACACATGATGATTATATTATTATTATTATTATTGTTGTTGTTGTTGTTGTTGTTATTATTATTATTATTATTATTATTATTACATAAAGGTGTATGTCAGCATTACTATTTGAATGGTTGCAGCGATTGGCTGCTTTTAGGTGTTGATTATTGCAGTAATCATTGGCTATCACAAAGATTTGAAGCAGTAACATATGGTTCCAGCAGACCATCAAGCAATCTGCTTTACAAAGAATTTTAAGTTGCTAACTTCAAGCTGTAGGTGCTTGTGCATTGTAGTGCCAAATCAATAGTGATGGTTGCTACCCACAAAGCTAAGAACCTGTAGAAAGGTGAAGGATTTGTGGTGCTCTACTGCCTGGAAGTCTTTCTTTGGGACTAGCTGGGTTTGGACTGCCTGTATTTTGTTTGACCAGAATTTGATGTTTTAGTGGTGAAGCATATATGTGAAGTTTGAGCTGGGCCAGCATTTTGCAAGTCCTGGAATTTTTCAAGGAAAACATGGTGAATATTCATCAGAACAGATGAACTTGAACTTTAGATGGGGAATCACAGCCGGTCAGGTTATTTTTTGGTAGGGCAGATTTGCTAATGATGAATTGCTTTGGTGTAAACTGTTTGCGTGATTCACTGCTTCAAAATAATTGACTGACTCCGTGGCAAACTTTGTAACTAATCATGCGTCATGGCACAAATCAATCGGTAGATGTGCTAAGCAGGCAGAGAGCTTGCATGGCTTTAGGCACTGCTGTCAAATGCTTGAGTTTGTTTGTGTACAATCAAACTGAGTTGCTGTTTCTGATTTCTTTCTTGTAACATGCAACCTTTTGCAAATGTTTTCTTCCGCTTTTAGCTTTTACATGAACAGAATTATGTATTCCAATCATTTTCTCACTTTTTGCCAGCTTACACTGTAGACTACACACAGTGGACTTGAACATGTGGAGACCAAGTGCCTAGCCGAAACAAAGATTACACTCTTAGACAATTCACTGGCTCAAAATAACTGACCTCATGGTGAGCTTTGTGTCTTCCGCTCAACACAACCACATGTTGTGATCTGCAGACTCACCACAGATTGATTTGAGTCCATTGCATGCTATCTACACCAATGAAAAAGTGGGGAAATGAGCAGTACTGATTCTCCTGGCGAAGAAATGGACTCTTTGAAGTACATGTCATCCAGTTTGACCTGTAGCCGTTGTTGGAATTGGTTCCATGCAGGAATCACAGGGAGAGCGTGGTGTTCTGTATATCCTTTGCAATCATGAAAACAGACAGGCAATTGAAGGACAAGTAGCGGCTGCGTCTGTCATTGTACGTGAGTATTGGTTGCAGTGTTACTAATTCCGTATGCAGTGTGCCTGTCCATGTGCCAAGCAGGGATGGAGACTGCACATTAATGACTTAGAACATATATTGACTGTGGGAGGGACAGTTCTATGGTTTGTGTTGGTGTTGTGTGATTGAATCATGTTTGGCTGCAATATTCTTTATGCGCTTGCACAATGTTCTTAACACTCAACATGCAGTTTTGACTTTGCACAAAGGGTCCGTATTAACTGTGGGAAGTTGATGATTTACAAGTTTACATGTTTTCATGAAGCAGAGCTGTGTGATTTCTTAGTGAAGTCTTGCATGTTTGAAAAGCTGTCCCCAGCATCTCTTCATCTGTGTGGCTCTAGGTGAGGAAAATTGCTTGCAGCGTGGGTGAGCTGGATGATGCAGTTGCTGCAAGTGAGCGAACTCACCTGTTTGGTGGTCCAGAGGGATCAGTGTATTCTCCGGCAGATTGGATATCCTGCCATAAGGTCAGATATTGTGTGTGTGTGTGTGTGTGTGTGTGTACATGTGTGTACATGTGTGTGTAAATGGGACATAGCAGTGATCATGGTCAGGAGGTAGCCATGGCAGGCATGAGTGAGTTGTAGATGTTAATAATAGCAGATCCTGCAGCTGTGGAATCACAATAGGTTTGTCAATTAGGTCTGCTGTTTGATTGTATGTTCTTAGTTGTCAATGGACACTTCACAAATGCATACTGATACTGTATTGAATTCAAACTGGATCACTTACTGCAAAGGGACCTTAGGAAATTCATAAAAATTTGGGTAAACCTGTTGCCCCAAACTCATACTTGCAGGTTTTGCTCATGAGTGCATAGAGGATGTTATAATGAGTGTATAGATAACGTTATCATGAGTGTATAGATGATGTTATCATGATCATTTGGGTCAGATGTACAATTGTGTGTCTGTATAGTGACACAAACAAGTTCCTGTACAGAAGTATGATAAATCATGTAGAAATTAAATTAATTTTAAAAATTCCTGTGATCACTTTGTCATCTGTGGACAATTTCACAGCCAATGTTGAAAGTCAAAAACTTTCCAGGGAACCATTCAGCAAACCAGGCTGTTAGGGGAGTGGCATTGTTTGTTGGGAAGATTAAAATGATAATTTATCATGTATCTTCTCTCACCTTTCGTTTTCTTCTTTGCACTTCTTCCCAAAGGCAACTGACGCAGCATGGTTGCAATGTCGTCAACTGTTCATGCATGCCATGGCTAGCTACAAAGCTCATGCCGAAGGTCGTCTACAGAAGTTTGAGGTGGAGGAAGTTTTGCCAAAAGAGCAGGTGGCCAAAGTTGTGGCTGACAGTGAAGCCTTCCGTGCAGAGGCAGTGGCCGCTGCGGCTGCTATCCCAGTAGCTGGTTTGCACTCTCATGAGCAGAGTTTGGTGAGGCTGCAGCATAGCATCAGTGCTGTGCAGGAACTCCGCCAGCAGCTAGAGAGTGTGATGCATAGGATACGGCTGAGATGCTTTGCGAATGAGGTAACAGATTGTTTATATGCACACAGTTTGTGCATCTCGTTTTTATTTCTGTGTGTCGGTGTGAATGTCCCATGTAGACATTGTCGTAGTGTTCTTTGTTGCCAATACTATGTTGGGTGTATGAATTCATGAGCATGCTAAGCCAAAAATTAGGCCAGGCAATGGGCTCAGTGTTCATAATATATAATCCATGTAGTCTGCTTTTGCAATTGGCTGATGTTGTGTTAAGCTACTTTATATTGTCACTATAGTAACACCAGTGCCATCTTGTGATCGCCATGTTCCTTTGTTGACGCTGTGTGCTGGTCTCTCTTTCTCTCTCTCCATTCTACTTAACAATGGCATCTCTTGTCCAAGTTGTCAGTTCTAGATCAGGGTAGGGAAAGGCAACAATGTCAAGTCAGCTAACAGCTTTTGTGTATTTTGAACTATTAACTGCCCAGTTTTATTGGCCAAATTAGAACTTGAGTAGAAAGATACAGTCAATGACTTACACACCACTTCATTGTCTACAAGTTGCTTGGTGTGACAAGTGTTGATTTCATGTGGGCACCTGCTTTACATGACCACCTTGTGTCTTATGCATTTGTTGAGTTTATCACCTGTTATCTAGCACAAATGCACTCATACTTCATACTGCACAAGCTATAAGAGTAGAACTCACTAGCCTTGTACTTCACTTTTTATGTCATTGGATCTTGAATAAAGAAGGCTTCGTTACACATGGTGTCAGAAGTACAATGAATAGGCCAAGACTTTTGAAGATGGCATCAGTGAATGGCACAATTCCCCTGCCGCCAGTATTTGAGATTTCAACCAGCACAGATGAGAATGTTTTCGAGTGGAAGTCATGGATATCGTGCTGGAAATTGTACAGAGCTATCGCGAAACTCTCAGGGGAGAGCATTGGATATCAACTACATGTCTTCCGCTATTGCTTGAGCAACAAGGTTTCAGCTCTCATCGAGACACTCCCATTTGCAGCAGAAAACGATAAAGAGGACTTGACGCAGGTAATAATGCAATTGCAAGCGTACTTTGAAGGACAAGCCAATGAAATTTATGAGTCCTTCAATTTTTTTACCTGACAACAAGACAACAACAAGCCACTGCTGGAGTACATATTTGCCATCAAGCAACTAACTAACACATGCAACTTCAGGGATTTGAAGAACAGGCTAATAAGAGACAGAGTAGTCTGCAGAGTACGGAGTCAAGCATTACAGAAGAAATTGCTCACAAACCCAAAGCTGATGCTAGCAGACTGTGAGTCCCATTGCAGAGCAGAAGAGAGCGCGACATGATGGACTCATGAAATCCGTTGAGATGAGCAACGCTCCACCCTGAGTAGCCTCAAGGAAATTCACCAAACATTCAGCAAGAACAGTTGAAACATACGTGCACTGCGGAACAAAGGAATGGATAGGGACCAGTGATGCGAATGTCAATACTGCGGAAAACAGCACCCGCCAAACAGATACCCGGCCTACAGTCAACGCTGTAACTGTTGCAGTTTGCCAAACCACTGCAGCAGTATGCCGAACCGGAAAACAGTAGCTGCAGCAGGTCGTGCATGATGATGAAGAACCATCAGACAGTATCATGAGCATTACATGAACCAGATGAGGTCATGGGGGAGTCTGTTTACATTGAACAGCAAGTGTCTGAAAAAAATCTTCACATCCTTGATAATGCACGACAGAAAGATCTCATTTCAGATTGATACAGGAGCGACATGCAATGTCATTGCCCGGAAGGATTTACCTGATCACGCAAAACTGACCTCAGAAACAACCACACTCAAGCTGTATGGTGCAACATTGGTCAAGTCTATTGGATTACACAGGACTGAGCTGCACGACCCCAAAACGGGGTAGATGCTGCCTGTGGAGTTAGTGGTGGTTGGAACATCAAAGGCCACACCAATAATTGGTGCAAGAACAGCCCAGGAAATGGACTTAATTCATATCCAACGTGACAACATATTGG
This sequence comes from Nicola tetela, assembly GCA_028565695.1. Lineage (NCBI taxonomy): Eukaryota > Metazoa > Porifera > Calcarea > Clathrinida > Clathrinidae > Nicola > Nicola tetela. The sequence continues at coordinate 5,161 of JAOWAW010000807.1, read as the reverse complement.
CTGTAGACAACGAGGCCAGTCATTTAATGCGCCCTTTGGCAGGTACTGTTGAACATGGTTACCTTTTGGTGTATCACCAGTGTCTAAGCTGTTTCAAAGACATCTAGGTCAGGCGCTTGAAGGCCTTCATGGAGTCAACATGATTGCTGATGATATACTGATCAGTGGGAAGGGGGAAACTTTGGAAGATGTGGAAAAAGATCATGATGCCAACCTCCATGTTCTTTTGCAACATTGCGAGGAGAGGGACATCAAGTTGAATGCTGAGAAATTTCGTTTCAAGGTGCCTGAAGTCCTGTACTGTGGACACATCATTTCAGCATTAGGCTTAAAACCAGATCCTATGAAGGTTGCTGCTATAGCCAACATGTCATCACCTAGTGACATAGCAGGTCTGAAACGGCTTTTAGGCATGGTTAAGTATTTATTGCGTTTTTTTTGCCGAGTTTGTCACAGTTATGCCACCTACTTAGAGAGCTGCTCAACCAGGATGTTGAGTGGCATTGGACAACACAACACAAACAGACTATGAGATCAATCTGCAAGTCTTTAACCAAGGCACCAGTGCTGCAATATTTTGACAAGAAGAAGGAAACAGTGCTACAATGCGATGCATCAAGCACAGAGCTGGGTGCAATCCTGATGCAGGGAGGTAAGCCCGTCGAATTTGCAAGCCGATCACTATCAAATGCAGAGAAAAACTATGCTCTAATCAAGAAGGAGCTGGTAGCAGTTGTTTTCAGGCTAGAGCATTTTGACAATTTTGTATATGGAAGACATGTCTTGGTAGAAAGTGATCATAAGCCTCTGCAAATCATTGCTGTGAGTCCCTTGATGGTGGCACCAAAGAGACTGCAACGCATGTTTTTGAAGCTGCAAAGGTACCAATATATGATTCACTATCAGCGTGGCAAAGACTTGGTCCTTGTGGATGCCCTTTCACAAGCACACACTGTTATGACAGGGGAGCAGAATAATTTGGAAGAGGTGGCACAGGTATCAGCAATTGAAATTGAGCTAGAACAAATCAATGCAGTTGAGGATGCTGGCATATCACCACAATGGTTCAGAAAAATCCAGAAAGGGACTGCACAGGATGTGCAAATGCAAAACCTCATGGCACTGATCAAACAAGGGTGGCCAGATTCTAAGTCCTCGGTAGCACAAGAGCTAAGAGTTTATTTTGACTGGAGGGATGAACTTGTTATTGACTGAGGGATAATTTTCAAAGGTCAGTGATGTATCATTCCGCAGAGCCTCAGAGCAGAAGCCCTTGCTTGAGTCCACCAATCTCATGTTGGGGGAGAGGGATGCGTACAATTTGTAAGAGAACATGTTTATTGGCTGGGAATGACAGCACAAATAAAAGATTTTGTCAGTCGATGTGAAACCTGTCAGTCATTTGGATGGAAGCAACAGCATGAAACATTTCAACAGAGCCCATTGCCGTGTTGCCCTTGGCAAGAGGTACAATGCGATCTGTTTATGTTAGAAAATGTGAACTACATGGTTACTGTAGACTATTACAGCAATTTTGCCGAGCTGGATTGTCTTGAAGCTACCACTGCATCAACCATGATTTACAAATTAAAACAACATTTCGTGAGACATAGCATTCCGGAGACATTGAGTACAGATAATGGACCACAGTTCAGTTGTGATGAATTCAAGTGATTTGCCAAAAGTGGCAATTCAAACATTGCACCTCAAGTCCGGCGTATGCACAGTCAATGGAAAGACAGAAAATGCCATCAGAACAATGAAGGAACTGGCACACAAAGCCACACATTCAGGCACAGACCCTTGGTTGGCATTGCTCAATTTTCGAAATACACCTGCACAAGGAGTAGGTCTGAGCCCAACTCAGAGGTTGCTTGGCCAGAGGATGAGAACTACAATGCCAATGTACATAAAGCTGTTGGAACCATCATTTCCAGATTCATCAAAACAGCAGAAAGAACAAAAAGACCATCAAATTGCACAGTACAACAAAACAGCAAGAGATATTCAACCCCTATTGCCAGGTGATGCAGTGATAGTGCAGCCGCTTCAACGTGGACAACTGTGGTTGAAAGCGGTAGTGCTAAGGAGATTTGATAAGGCACCACAATCATATTTGATTCAAGATACGATTTCAGGGATCCTGACTGGGATGACATTTATTCGAAAGCATTCCCAACTCACCAGTCTAACAATATTTTTCAAGACATTTCCTGTCGTGCCTCTGCCTTCATCAGTTGGTAAATGATCAAAAAGGAGTACAGTAACCAGGTATTATGGCGTTATGATCGTTAGGTATTGGGTGAGGGGTGAGGGTTTTTTTTTTCCTTTTTGCTATTGTTAATCCACACACACAATACAACACCTCACATTCATACGCACGCAGCAACCAACCACATACTCACACCTCACCGTTGTACGCACGCAACCGCCAATGCGGTGAACTCCAGTCAGTTTAGAGCAACCACACATACCCACACCTCACCCAACACCTAACGATCATAACGCCATAATACTCAGTTACTGTACTCCTTTTTTATCATTTACCAACTGATGAAGGCAGAGGCACGTCTGCTGAAACGTCTTGAAAAATATTGTTAGACTGGTGAGTTGGGAATGCTTTCGAATACATATTTGATTCGTACTCAGTCAGGAAGAATTTACAGACAGAATTGGCATTTTCTCTATGTAAATGTCCAACATCTGCAGCAGAGCTGGATGACCTGGCAGAAGAGCCAGTTGAGGTTCTGGATTAAGTAGAACAAGCATTGGAGGAAGACACTGGGTTCCAACAAGAGGATGGGGATGTTGAAGCAGAGGAAATGGATGATGAAGTTGTCAGAACAAGATCTGGTCAAGTGGTGAGGAAACCCGCATATCTGAAGGGCTATCTTGCGTAACTGAAAAGAAACCTTAAAGGAAAAAAGATGTGACAAGTGTTGATTTCATGTGTGCACCTGCTTTACACAATCACCTTGTGTCTTATGCACTTGTTGAGTTTATCACCTGTTATCTAGCACAAATGCACTCACACTTCATACTACACAAACTATAAGAGTAGAACTCACTAGCCTTGTACTTCACTTTTTATGTCATTGGATCTTGAATAAAGAAGGCTTCATTACACACTCAGTAACGATTGTTGTATTTTGATCATCAACTGCGCTTTGAATGGATTGGATTCACAGGTGGGGTTAGTTGAAATGGCAAGGGGTAATTTCAGTCAGCATTTAGTGTATGTACTGCAAAGGAAAACTGACAACTCAAGGTGAAACCGATTTAAGTTAATGTTAACTCTTTCTCCAAGCTAATTTTTTTTCATTCAATTAGAATTTATTTTCAGTTGTTCACGCATCTCTGACTTCGTACAGGTGGTGACATGGGCCGTTCTGTGCATGCATTACTTAGCCAGTGAGGCAGCCCCGCACGATTCTTCACCAAACGAGCTCAGTTCTCAGCTTGGTGATCTTGAAGGACTGCATTCTCGTCGCCCACCTGCAATAAGCAGCGATGAGACGGACACGTGGAAGGAACTGTCTGAGAACTTTGAGGACCTGTCGGACGGCCTTGCAAGAGAAATTGTTGAGCAAGCTGACACCAGCCTTAAAGTTCGCCAAGGTTTGGTGTCAAGGCGGCTAGTTGGTGAAGAAGACAGCGAGAATCTGTTGCAGTCAGAAGAAGTTGGTCACTGTGAAAGTAGTGGGGAGGAGGAAGGAGAGGAACCAGCAGCTGGTGGGGGTCAAGATAACCTACCTGCCGGCTTTGAAGCACTCTCATCACCCAGCTTAAAACGACCGTCACAAGTAGACTATCATCGATGGGTGCAAGGCCTTGCTGGCACTGTCACCAGTGGCCAAAGCAAACGCAGAAGACACTCCTCTGTCCCAGAGGCAGCAGGTCAGGTAGTGGAGGCTCTTGTACTGCAATCACCTGAAGAGATGGATGTTCAGCTTGGAGACAGCATGGGTGATGTGGAAGTTGCTGTGCCGGACAGTGGTCCTGATCAAGGAGCATACCTGGCCATGATGAGAAAGCGTCAGTGAGTGATCATTATTGAGTTCATTGTTCCTGGATAATAGTGCACTTGAGAGTGAATGATAGCTCATTGGATCTGTTGTGTTGGTTGGGTAAAAACTGTGAACAGCAATGTGCAGAGAATTTGCTATGCTCTGTGTTGGCAAGTGGGTATGAATACCTTGCAGATCAGTTTGTACTTGTTTTTGATTATTTGACCTTGCTTTGTGTGTGTGTGTGTGTGTGTGTGTGTGTGTGTGTCTTTGTGTCTGTGCACGTGCGCATGCACACGTGCATGTGTGTGTGCTGACAGGGAACTGATGGATGAACTTGTCAGCTCAGAGCAACGCTATGTGGAGGACCTTGAAGTTGTGCTGCAGGTTGGTCAGTGTATGCATACCAAGAACAGGTGTTAGAAGAGAAAGATCAGTAGCTGCTACCCTAAATTGGTACACTAGATTATAAATAATATTAGCAGTGATTTGTTTAGCATAGAAACACCGCTAAATTATGCCAAATCCTTTGCCTCAGGAATATTGTTATTAGAGAAACATCGGTGTGTTTGCTAAACGTAAGCAGTTCCTGTAAACAGTACAATTGCAGTAGATTCAACAATGAGTGTGTACAGTCTCTCTATCATAATTGGAATGCATCCATTTTGGTACAAACACTGGTAGCTGCACTTGGTCTGATTCCTGTTGCCCATGCCACCTATACTAGTAAGTTTAGTGACCTTTTTCTTTTTTGAAGAAACTAGCAGCATGCCAGCCCAATTATAAGATCTGGATACTGTACACAAATGCAAGCTAGTTAAAACAACTTTAAATGTAAGGCATGCGAACCTAGTTTAACTGTGATCAACGATCTGCCTTTGTTTTCCATATTTGCCTAAGCTGCACATGTGTCATTCTTGTATGCCTTGCCTGTCTCAAGGACTTTGAGTTTGAGACCGCCGGCCATCTTGAAAAACCTTTAACATGGTTACAGACATTAATCCTCTTAAGAAGCTTTATCCTGGTGTAAAACAGTTGTAGAACGGGTTGTTCTACTCCTGGTTGGACGTTACACCTGCAGAACCACAGCAAGGTTCTGTTCCCCACAATTAATTATAATTCCTCAACAAACACTTTCACCTCAGGGTTGGATC
>JAOWAW010000696.1:0-18843 GCA_028565695.1 Nicola tetela | reverse complement strand
AATAAATCAAGGCAAGAATTGAAGGAGGAACTCCACCCCCTGGAGTTTTTACCGGGCAGGACGATGGTAACAAGACATGCAAATGCAGGAAACACTCATCGGCCATTTCTTCGTATTGTTGATTCTGGGCAAAGTACAGGTTTTGGATTGTGTCTAGGGAGATCACCGCATTCTAAATTGTAGTCTGAACAATGAACGGAGTGTGTTTTGCTTACAATTCTTCACTACTTCAAACTAACAGATCTTCGCCACGGCTTGAGATTCTTCACATTTATGCTTTTGTTGTTTGTTCCCAGATATCGTCTGTAGTTATTTATGTAGATAGCTTTCTTTAGGCAAAGCAGGAGGGTCCCTTTTGCGTGACCCGTTATACATATAAGAAAAACTATACAGAAACCATCAATACAATACATGCAGGCATGCATATTGTAATTCTATTTGATGAAATTGGTATCTACCTGAATAAAAGGGAGCAGCGATTAAGAATGTGATAAAGGGTCGATCGGGTGGCATTGCCAATGGGGACGGCAGGAGGAGGAACGTTATGGCATGCGTTTTAGTGAGATATGAGTAGGCAGACAGTGAACAGAAGACCGAAGTATGAAAGGCATTAAGCTTTTAGGAAGAGAAAAGATGCAGGATTTCCGTGTAGCATATGTGTTGGCTTTCTCTTTGTCTCTTGTCTGTCCTTTCAAGGTGAAGAAGGTTAAGGAAGCTCCTTGTACAAGAAGGGTTTTTAGCTTGTTGCGCTTTAAGGGGACCCCCTCTCTTAAAAAGCTGTCTATTTTTGTCATCTTTGGAGAAGTATTTCTTCCTAACCATAAGAGCAAATTGCTTGAAACTTGGCACACATTCTCATTTTAACCCTTATTACGAAATTTTGTCAACGTTTTCCTTGTCTCTATTCAGTTTCTTACTTACTGCAGTTGGAAGTTGTATTTTTTTGGAAAAGTAACTGAACATATCTTTCCAAGGAGACAGAATTTCAAAATTCTGTAGTAAACTTTTGTAGAGGGACAACCAAACTACACATCAGCAATAAAACGTTCCAATATGAGAATCCCACATTGAGATAAACTCAGCCAAAGATCATTCATTTTTTCTTTTTTCTCCATATCCGCCATATCAGTTGGAGATATTTCCATGGTAACCAGTCAAAAGAAGTTTCCCCTGTTGTCCATTTTGCGATGGCATTAAAAGTTTTCAGGAATCATGAGAAACTGCGAAATTGGCTCTCAGGGGGTCCCCTTAATGGTGGGAAGTTGCTTGTTAAGAATTTGTTTCATATCTATTTTTATTTGTTGAGTAATAATTTTAATTTCGCAAGTCACCAAAATGATTGTGATTCCCTGAAAACTATTCTGTAATATTCTGTTAGTTTTTGAACTCTTGTAAAAGTTGGAGAGAGGGATTGATGATCGCAACAGAAAAGCGTAAGTAACAACTGATAATGGCTGAATGCGCTAGGTTTGTCGGTATGTGGTAATTTGCAGGGGAGGCACTACCTTAAGCAAGTATTATAATTAGTCATCAAGGGCAACTGCTGAAAATTAATACATGTAGTCGTAAATCAGTGTTCCTTCTAGGGCCTGCTGAACTTGCGTACTTTTCTGGACGTCATGAGATCGAGGATGATACCAAGGATTATCCTTGGTATCACCCTCGGTCTCATGACGTCCAGAAGTGTACGCAATTGCTGTGAAAACATTAGCATCCCTAAACTGCGTAACTGCCTGGTGGAGTCTGGAGGAGGAAAGATATCTTAAAAAGAGAGTGCATTTGATTCGAGATAAAGAGAGGAAACGCAGTCAGAACATGAGGAGTGCTCAATGGCAGAGCAAAGGTGTTAAGCGAAATTGTGAAAAGGCATAGGTTCGGGCAGGAATAGCGAAATGAACAGGTTTGGGAGAGCCAGAGACAAAGGAAAGGGTGCAGCACTTATTGTCTTAAAGTCTCAGAAGCATTGTTGAAGAACACTCATGTATGCCATGTAATAGCCGTTGGTGAGTACGTTAGACTGTTGCAACAAGGTGAAGGTCGCAGGGTCTGGATAGTAATAAGTGAGGAGCGTTGGAATGAGCAGCAGGGTAGGTTCTTTAACTGTTCGTAGTATATAGAGTCAGGCCTTGAAGAGGAGTCATTTTTCCGGGATTGTAGTGTTTTTCATAGTCAGTGGTGTGATGGGGCTGAGGTCAAAGGCGCTGATGATTTCTGGTGCTGAGACATCTATGAAAGTTTCTAAAAGTGAAAGGGAGGTTAAATAAGCGGTGTAGTCCTTGGTATAGTGTAATTAGCAGTTTCCTTATTGATGTGGGTGTTGCCTTGGGCATTTTTTGGTTTGAATGTTGGCAAAGTTATTGGTACAGCACTTTCAGCAAAACGCCCAGAAATTATTTGTGAAAAGATTGATTTTGGTGCAGATGAATAACTATGGTTTTCTAATACCACCAGAAAAAGATCTCCAGCTTAATTGCACTGACCTTTCATTGGGAAACACACAAAGACTACTTTGACAAAACAATTTTGGTAGAGAAATATGAGAAACATCCGGAAATGAGAAATAACCTATAACGCTTTCATTAGAGAGAACAATAATTCTTGCACTCTATGTAGGAAGAGATGTAACTTCACGATCAAGTGCGTTTTATTCCTGTCAGAGAAGAGAGGGAACGGAGTCCCTCAGAGTCATTGACGATATGTGCATAAGTGTGCAGTGACACTGTTTTTTCGGGTTTCTCTCTCAAATATCATCCAGTTGAACGCACTCATCTGAGCATGCACCACTCACAGTTTCTGCGCTACAATACAAGCAAACTCACATGAGCCCAAGAGAAGGCAAGTTTGAGAACGCATTAGCTGGAATCATGCTGAGACGATTGTTCTTTAACGACCTGAAAAAGAAAAACATAACAAAAAACAGTTGAAGTCTGTCTTAAATGAGCCTCCCATACCCAGGATCCAGAATCAGAAAATTGGACAACAAAGACAGCTAACTGGTACATTCTGAAGGAAGTACTGTAGAAGGCATATACAGCTGTCAAGGGCGCGGGCGAAGCTATGCACAACTTTGCGCTAAGACGCGCAGAGAACTGCGCGGAGCAAATGTGATGCTCGATTTCAAACGATACCCTCAGGATGTATGGCATAGCTGATGCTGCCATCGACAGACCCGTAGGGGCTGAGGAGGGCTCCACAGACTATTAATACGTGCCCGTGTGTCTGTGTGCTTGCGCGCGCGTGTGTGTTTCCCTCACGCTGCAACTGTTACTAGCTAGGGCGCGCTAATCGGGTCTTATTTCAAAATGTATGGTAGGAAGGCGTACATACTACAACCGAACCATGCAACGCAGCTGCAGCTGTTTGTAATGTATGCCATGGACCGAAGTCTACCTTTCGAAGTACATTGCCAGAGAAAAACCTTTCCGAAGCCGTGTGAAAATAGGGAAGAGAAACAAATTCTAGACGACAGGGAGTTCCAGGCACACCGCTGATTCGATTGCAGCTGTTGCCCTGAGCTCTGAACTTTTGAAATAACTTTTCTCTAGTATCGATGGCAATAGGGAGTCCCGGGCCAACCGCTGATTCGATTGCAGCTGTTGCCTTGAGCTCTGAACTTTCGACGGAAAGGGTAACATGACAAGTACACATGCAGTTCAATGCATGCAGGTGGATTTGGTTCCGCTAAGATGCAACATTTCCAGTATGCCGACACTGTGCTTAGTACAGTATAACCTCTTATCCGGGCACGCCGGGACCGAGGGGTACCCGTCAGTCAGAAATGCCCGTAACTCGAAAACAATGGACCAACAAGCGTGCAATGCGTCATTTTCTTTCTTTCTTTTTTTCAGAAGATTTAAACAATATCAAGAAAAAAAGAACAGTGAAGATTGTTCTCCTAGAAAGAAAGAGGTGATGTTGACGCTTTATGCACTGCTTCAAGTTTAAACACGACATAAAGTAGGCTTTCATGTCCTTGTTTATGTACAGTAGCTTCATTTCCGTTGTACATGTGCATGTAGTATATGTATGCTAGTACAGTAAATGTATTTCGCATACGCAGACTACACTATACATCAAGTACACTACATGCACATGCACGATGTTGGACGCAGTCCTGATGCCCTGATGCGTGACATGTGGTCCAAAAGAAATCCTCCACGGAGCGCCCAGTAGAGGGAGGTGCCCGGATATGGGGAGTCTGGATAAGAAGGGTTCTACTGTACGTAGGTTTGTTTTCGTCGCGTCTTCAAGACCTGTATAATAGACTGCGTGGTGAGCATGAACTCAAGGGACTCTACCGCTGTAAACACAATTACAACCTCGTTTGTCCCAAACGAAGCAGCTGAGCTTTGTTGCAACTTGTAGCAACCCGGTCCTAGTCCTGTATGCAATGTAGAGCTTCAATGAGTACTTCAAATGGACCTTGCAGCGTGGCATTAGGCATCCGCTATATGTAAACCATGTGGCCTGCGGCGGTTCTATGCGGATGTCACTGGTTTTAAATGGCACTAAAGAGTATTTCGACTAACCCAAGAATAAGTGTGGAAAGGGTAAGGAAGAGCAGCTTCAAGCAGTCGGAAGAAGCGGAGATCAAGCAATAGTGCGCTTAGGTATGTTAACTTCTTTAATGCTCTTTATGGTCTTACATAGCACTGATGACACATTAGCTAGCCTATGGTGTCCGCAGATGTCCACAACAATCACGCCATGTCAATGAAAGGAGTGAGCACACCACACACACGTCAGAAGGGTGGCTCACCCAATTCAAAAAAGTTGCTTGACTTTGTAAACATTTTACAGCATGCATTGGGTTGGTTATAATGATCTTCCGGAGCAGACACCCTGCACGTTCAAACTCAGTTAACCCTTTTCATACGGGGATACCTTTACAGTACAAACTCTGGCTGAGTTACTTCCTCATAAAGAAAATTTAGAAGACATTTTTAGTTCTTCAATTCCCATTGATAAGTGAAATTTAATAGCAGCACAGCAACATTTCTGTGTGATATGTATTGTGCACATGCTGAAGACATCGCCATGTGCAGACAAAGGCTGTTTATACATTAAAGGCTGAAGAAAAATCTGACGAATTGGGGAAAAGAAATCAAGGGAGAAATGGCAGACATGCAGAGTGGAGGGAGAGTAAAAGTAATGAGCATGAGCAAGTAATAAAAAACAGAACATGACCCCTTTTTAACACGCATAACTATCCAACTGGGACGATGTTACTATGACAACAAAATTGGTAGTTTCGGGCAAAAATAAATTGCAGAGGCTCTCAAGATTATAGACATGAAAAGCACTCTAACTAATTGCAAAACACATCGCCCTCAATTGAACAATCGTCCAGAGCAACAAATTTCACGTTGGAAGCCAGACCGTATACGTCCGGTGCTGTTGCCAACAAAGTGCGGTTCCGCTTGTTCAACAAAGTTAGTTTGGCACAACGCTTAGAGTAAGAGTGAGTGTGAAGATTCATTCTGACGGTAATACTCCCAACCAAGCAGTTTGGTTTACGACGTTTGGGTCTTTTAGCAAGGTCCTTTGTCATGTGAAATTTGAACTGTCATTCGTGCAAGTGAAGGGTTATTATCCATGGCTAGTTCTTTCAATTTATAGTCTGGTGTACAAATGAAGAGTTGTATCCTTATCCGGGTCATTATTCAGCTCATTATTCAAGTCGAGTTAATCCTTTATCTAGCTTACCTCTAACGTGATGAATTTGGGTTGCAAGAGGCAAATAAAGAGAAAATTCTATAGAAGCCTCCCGCCGTCTCAGGAGGACTTGAACCCACGGCAATGATATCGATTCGCCTACGTTCCCTATCCACTGCGCCATCACCATATGCTCAAAAAAGGATGGGCTCCAGTGCAGCTTTAAGCTCAGGCTATCCCGTCCACACGCCGGGAGTCCATAGAAGATGTTCGCCTGAGAAATCCGAAGAGTAAGCACGTGTACTTGATTTGTACACAACGGCCTCCAGAAAGTATCGGTCGTTCGCTGGCTCAGCGATAGTATACAATAGAAGTAGTTAACCGAGGCGACGAAAAGAATGAAGGGGAAATTTTTATAAAAGACTCTCGCCGTCTCAGGAGGACTCGAGCCCACGGCACCGATTCTTCTGGCAGACAGGAGTCACCTTCCCTATCCACTACGCCATAACCGCATCCTCAAGAAAACGATTGTCTCCAGCGCTGCTTCAAGCTCATGTTATGTCCATACGGGAGTCCGTTGAAGATGTAAGCCTGAGGAATCTGTAAGTGTAAGCACGTCTACGTGCTCAGGTCAGTTAAGGTATAGACCAAGGCACTCGATCGGCTGGTCACGGCGCGCACGGTACTGTTTCCTTGCAACACCGATCGATCGATTGCGATAATAATATCGCTGGCGATCGCAATCGCGATGGACGCGTACGTGCCCATGCAGGCCTACACTGTAGGCTAAGTCTTTATCGTGCTGGTGTGGCCGCGGCGCGACCTCCATTGTCAAGGACACCACATCATAATATAGCGGCGATCGCAAGCTCGACGCAGCAGAAGGCCATGAGTCTCGTCCAGGAGACGGTCGTTCTTAAAGAGATTTCCTCATTTTCGCTCTTTTCCACGGCTCGTGGAAAGATGCGACGAGATTCTGTTACATAGACAGAAAGATATGTACGTTCGAAAGTTAAATTAGCTTGTTTCAGTGCGCCAGCTCTCTGGGATTAGAGCCAAACACACCGGCTGAACTTCAGCGTTCTGCTTCCCGTTCCCATAGAGAATGTATGGACAGTAATGGCGGACGAAGAAGCCGAATTTTCACACTGAAATTCAACGCCAGGGACTCTAAAAGCTTTTGAACAGCCTAGTGAAATTGATAGATGACTTGTCATGATTTTTAATCGCAAGAGGCGAAGATGTTGTGAAAGAGTTTTCAGCCGGTAGACTCGTTTTCTTTAGGGTAGTTATTTTCCCAAATTGAGCCACTTGAAACAGTTCCAGAACAGATATGACCCTACTGATAGGTTTGGCTTTGGATGATAAACATTTGTGGAAAGTTTCAATGCTGTAGAGCTAGCAGAAGTTGGTTGAGGAAATTTAAGGTTTTGTCGTGGTCACGGACTATATCTTAACCAGGACCTGAGTTATTCGTACACAACGGCCTCAAGGAAGTATCCGGCGGTTGTTCGCTGGCTCAGCGATAGTATACAATCAGAGAAGTAGTTGTCTCAGAAGGACTCGAACCCACGGCACCGATTTGCCTAGAACTGAGAGAGAAGTCAACTTCACTATCCACTACGCCATCACCGGCGCATCACCGCATCACCGAACTTTTGAAAGACTTTTAGTTCCACCCGTTGTATGAAAATTTGAAGTGATACATCGGGGCTCAAGAGTTTTTTATGGCTCCTGGGAGAAACAGGTTGACATTGAACTGTTCGGTCACTGCGCATCCAGAACGACATCATCCGCTGCACGGTGGTGACGAAATCAGGGACTCGGAGAAATTTCTCACGGAGGTGCGTGCTGCGCCATTCTTTGCTTTCCTTGCGGACGAGACGATAGATTGCAGCAACATGGAGCAAATGCCCATAGTAATGCGGTTTGTTGGCTCCTCCAAAGCGATTCGAGAAGAATTCGTGGGATTTGTACTATGTCACGGATGAGGGAACTACAGGTGAGGCCTTTGCCGCCAAAATCAAGTTGGGCCAGGGGAGACTTAAGCACACACGAATCAATCGAATTTATTTACTTTACCGGATTCCGGCCTAAAATGAAGCCCTCCTCAGACAAAAAACATGTGTGCATTACAAAAGAGTCTGAATTTGTACGGCTTAGGCAGCGGGAAAGAAAGTACATATTGAAAAATTGGCACAAGTAATGCCAAAAAAATATAAATTGGCATAAGGGATTGCCAAAAATAAATGGGCATAAATGATTAATTGGTACAAGTAAATACCATAAAACATATAATTTATGCACATGTACAAACTAATTACTCAGTAAAAAAGCGTACACTGCTTAAGAGGACTTATCTGGGCCTTCGGGCCGAAAATCGCCAGGAAGTGCGGCTTCCGATTTTCATAGAACAGGTACAAAGGAACATAGAACGTGATAACTCTGTCAGTCTTTCTATTATGATTAGAAAACCTTCCCCAACGGATTCTGATGCTGATTGTGAACTCACAGAAGATGATTTAATGTAACTTACTGGCTAAGCTTGGTGATAATTTAATATCGTATATTTTGGAAATATTGGTATTTACATAGTAACTTAGGTTTATGTTATGGGTAACTCCTTCACAATAAAGAGTATTACAAATAGTTACAAGTCGTTGAGATCAACCTTTCATTAGCATTGTGCTGAGCTAATCCTTTCAGTGAGCTCGATAAGATAATCATTTAAAATCAGTGGGTATATCATGATTCGTTACGAGGCATGTTTGATTGCACTGCATAAGAAGTACCCCGTCTGACACCCTCCAGCGTACACGCCTGGCAGTGTGGAAGTGCCCGCCGCTTAAGCATGTCAAAATCACGTCTTTAGGCATTCCTGAACTTTTTTGCACTTAGCATTAGAAACATTAGTAACAGACGGACTATGGGGAAGAAGTGCATGAAGGTCGTGCACTGCAAGTAGAGGTTTGTTATAAGAAATGCTATCATTTGCAAGCAAAACTGTGTTATCCTGTCTAGTGTTAAACTGGCAGCTAAAACAATATAGCAGCTTAAAAAAGGAAAATATTAGGACACTAGCATGGCCCACCCGGTGACAGCACGTGACCAAACCCTGAAATATTCAAAATTACGTTTCTTGGCAATGAACTTGTTTTGACATAGTATTCCCCTCTAACAGCGCACGTCCAAAACTCCCCCTGTGGCAGCTGTTGTGGCGCTGGCAGTTCAAGTCCGATGACCTGAGGGTAACGTCGAGTTGTTGCGACATCTGCACCCATTGAAGCAAAGGCGCACACACAGAAGACTCAAGTTGTACTGTCATCTGTGTTGTCTAAAGTTCTAAGATTGCTTGTCCGCTCCATGCAAGAAGAAGAAGAGCGAGTCTCGGTTTTGACCTGTCCTTCTTGACGCTCGATGCTGCTCTTGGGTGGCTGCTCATCTGGCTCCCTAACTGAGTGAGCGTTCTTCACTCTCTGTGAAGTCGGTTTCTTGTTTCGTTGTCAGTTTATCGGGCATTGCTGGTTTTCGTTATCTTAGATGCATGGTGTCTATCAGCTTGCTCGGTTATTCTTGCCATTCCGGTACATATGATTACCTCAGTATGACTGTCCTCATCGCTCTCTGCTCCTTCGCCTAGTGGCGCTCTGACAGTACGCGTAAAAAAGTTCTAGCTTACGTTCTTCATCTTTGGACTTACCGATGGATGAGCGTTGCTCCACTGTTCAATAGAAGAAAAGCAAATCTCAGGCCTTGACCTTTAGTTCCTGACGTTTGATCATGATGTAGCTCTTGATTGGATTCGTGCTCTTGAGCACACTGTTTACGCATTCGAACCTGCTCCTAAGGCACTCTCTCTTTGCAGGACTGTCCCAATTAAATGAGGAGTCGGCGTATTCTCTTCGCTATTTGAAAAATCTTAGTACGCACTGTTCCAAAAAGTCTCACTAAGTAATTATAAAATAACAAAAAATTTCGAAATCTCTCTGTGTATGTACAGAGCCAAGAGCCAAGCTGCCTAGCATAATTCCGGTAAACTTTCAAATATAGCGTTCGCTTACGTGGGCGGTGAGTTCTCTGACCATATGAAAGTGGTTGGTTAGTATGTCTTGCCATTCTCTGTATCTTCGTATTCGTGTTACACTGACTGTCAAGGCATTAACGCAACTTATTAAACTGAGAAAATTTGAAAATATTGACTTACAAAAGCTTACAGCATTAAAGTGTATGAGTTCAGAGCCCTCGCAGTCTTGCAGGTCTCATTAGCTGCTGGCTGGACTGTTCCAGTAAGACTTCCGCTATGGCACCGCACTGATCACGATCGCTGTGTATGCCACACACTACCCTGAGTCTAGCCTGCCCAGCGCTCTACATGCAGGAACTAAAATTTAATTTGGAACACTTCGAAGATACTTACATGTTCTAGTCCTAGTCTATGTGTAGACTGATATAGCATGGTTGAGAGATCATCGAGTATCTCATGATCATGCATGCTCCAGCCACACCTGTCGCTATAATCACGATAGTAGTGTCTGGTACCAGACCAAATGGAAAAATCTAGGGAAGTTACACTGCATTACTCAGAGCAAAATGTTCAAGAAACCAGAAGTGACCGAATTTTCCCATAAGTCTGACTAGAAATGGTTTGTTACAAAAAGTGTTATTATTTGAAAGGGCAAGCAAAACACTGTTATCCTGTCTTGTGTTAAACTGGCAACTAAGACATTATAATGGCCTATTAAGAATATTAGGAAATATTGACTTACAAACCTCTACGGTATTAATAATAAGGCAAAATGGTTGGGAAAGCGTTAAAAATACTAGGACCAACAGGCCAACAAAGCACACACTTCCAAACTTACACAGTGGAAAGGGACGTCAAGCCTGAAAACACGTTCTTAGGAAAAGTTGTGAGATAATTGTTCTGCAGATAACTGAAGTAACGATAGAAAAATAGTACACATAAAAAGGAATTTTTCTTCCAGACTGCACGGAAGAAGACAAATCCTTGAGCTACAAGAAGACAAATTCTTGAGCTACAAGTTTTTGATGATAAGGGCGACAACGATGTGAATGAAAAGAAAATCCTTTTAAAAGAGCTACTACCACTTATAGAGCGCATACTTTTTACATTCCTCAATAGGCAAATTTGTTTTTGTCTTTCTTTCGCAGTCAAGGTGCGTGGGTTTTTAATGAAACTTAGTAAGCCACTAGTGAGCAGTTTTTGCCATAAGTAAACACAACAGGAAAACAGATACACACTCAACAAGAGCTATGCGCCCATAGCGCTCACAGTCTTGCAGGTATCCTTGGCTGGCTGCACTGCTCTGGTAAGACTTCTACTATGGTACCGCAGGAACTACATTTCGAACACACCAAAGATACAGGAATGTGGCCTAGTTCTCCTTTATGTATAAATTGCTATAGCACGTTTGAGAGATAATCAAGTTTGTCATGATCTTGCATGCTGCAGCCACACCTGTTGCTATGGTCACCATAGAGCAAACACATTTTATCAGCTTATAAAAGAAGAATTTTACGAACTATTGACTTCTCGATCTCACAGTGTTAATAATAGGGTAAACAGGCTGAATCGCTTAGAGAATGCTAGGCCTGCTTGGCCAGAAAAGCATAAGTTTCGAAACTTACACGTAGCCAAGAGAAGTCAAGTTTGAGAATATGTTCTCAGGGAGAGAAGTGAGATGATTGCTGTGGAGATACCTGAAGTAATAAAGACAAGTGTGCGCCTATGAAATGTTTAATTTATAACCATCTCTGTAGGTGAATAACAATTTGTTGATCTACAAGTTTCTGGAGATAAGGGTCACAAAGTTGTTCTGTAAAGTGCAGAAAATGGTGAATTAATAGAACATAAATGAAGAAAAACTAAACAGGAATGCAGGGCACACTTTCAACATTCCTGAATAGGCAATTATTTTAGTCTCTAGATCTGCCTCTCCCGCCATGTGTGTTTTATAATCTGGCCACGAAGGAAGCGCAGGAACTCCCTTGGCCAGATTATTAGATATCTAAGGTTTTAATTAAACATAAAGTGTTTTTCGAAGTGGGCAACATATATATTTAAGGGGGACCCTACCCCTTAAAGCTATTTTTGTAGTTTCTCAAGATCCGTGAAAACTTTTGATGCCATCGCAATGGACAACAGATGATCATGTTGGAATATTTTCTTGCCGATGTGTGGTTTGGTTATCGCTCTAGAAGAGATTGTTACAGAATTTTGAAATTCTGTCTCTAGAGAAAATTGTGTCTTGTTACTTTTTCCAAAAAAAATACATGTTCCAACCGCAATAACTAAGAAACTAAATGAGGGCAAGCAAAGCGTGGGCAAACTTTCGTAGTAAGAGAGACAATGACATTGTGTAGCACGTTTAATGCAATTTGGTCTAACGATAAAGGAGAAATACTTCTGCAAAGACAGCAAAAATAGATGGCCTTTTGAGGGGTAGGGTCTTCCCTTAAAGAAACCTCCCACAGCCATTTGGACATTTAAGAGATCAAGGCTGTGCTTGCCTAATTGAAGGATAATTTGCAGCAGTTTCATTCTACAAAACTCCATTTCAGTTTCAATTCAATTTTTTCTCCTAGATTATAGGTTTTTGAGTCTAGTGATGATAAATTTTGTGCTAGCACATTTAACCAAGGCCTGGCAACCCGGCTTGGTTTCCGCTGACGTGAGTGCCCTCCGCGTCTTTTGCACGCCTCTTATCAACTGTTGCCTTGCTTTGAAAGACGAGCAATTGTAGACCAGAGACCAGAGTCATAGTAGGCAATATAGCTGTAGACAATCCGGTGGAGTCTTCTCGTTCCATACATTTTCTTCACGAGAAAGGGTGCAAAACAGTAGCAAAGTGCAGAACGTACTAGAATCCGAAAACATAAGACAGGATAGTGTGCATGTGGAACAGTTAACAGCTTTTGATAAGATTGAATAGCATTGTCAAAGTGCTAAATTTCACTACCTTGCAGAGTCCCTCTTTGCAAGCCTCAACCAAAGAGTGTTTAGGACTAAGCATTTCTCTCTTTTGATCTTCTGCATACAGGTAGCTCCTCGTAAGAAATTACGTTTCTCAGCAATGAACTTGTTTTGAAATAGTTTTCCCCTCTGACAGCGCGCGTCCAAAATTCCCTATTTCGAAACTGTTGTGGCACTGGCAAATCAAGTCCGTTGACCAGAGAGGAACGCTGAGTTGTTGCGACATTTGCCCTCATTGATGCAAAGGCACACGCACAGTAGACACTTGTACTGTCAGATGAGTTGTCTGAAGTTCTAAAGTTGCTTGTCCGTTCCATGCAAGAAGATGAAGAACAAGTCTCAGATTTGACCTGTCCTTCTTGACGCTCAATGTGGCTGTTGGTTGGCCGCTCGTATGACTCCCTAACTGAGTGAGCGTTCATCACTCTCTGTGAAGTCGCTTTCTTGTCTTGTTGTCAGTTTCTTGGGCATTGCTAGTTTTCGTTATCTTAGATGCAAGGCGTCTATCAGCTTGCTCAATTTTCCCCGCCATTAAGGCACGTATGATCACCTCCATATAACTGCATTCATCGCTCTTTGTGCGGCTGTCTGCTCCTTCGCCTAGCTGCGCACTGACAGCACGAGTAAAAAAATTCTCGCTTACGTTCTTCATCTTTGGATTTCCTGATAGGTGAGCGTTGCTCCACCGTTCAATAGAAGAAGAGCGAATCTCGGGTCTTGACCTTTAATTCTCAACATTTGATTGTGATACAGCTTTCGATCGGATTCGTGCTCTTGAGCACACTGTTTACGCATTTGAACCTGACGAAATTGTACAGGAATAGTGAAATTTAGTAAGCCACTAACGAACAGTTTTCACAGTAAGTAAACAGAACAGGAACACAGACACATGCTCAACAAGGGCTATGCGCCCAGAGCCCTCGCAGTCTTGCAGGTATCCTTAGCTGTTGGCTGCACTACTCCGGTAAGACTTCCGCTGTGGTACCGCAGGAACTACATTTCAAACACTTTGAAGATACAGTAAAATGTTCTAGTCCTACTCTATATGTATATTGTTATAGCATGGTTGAGAGATAATTGAGTTTGCCATGATCTAGCATTCTGCAGCCGCACCTGTTGCTATGGTCACCATACAGCAAAGACATTTACGAAGTACTGACTTCTAAATCTCACAGTGTTAATAATAGAGCAAACAGGCTGGAAAGCTTAGCGAACGCTAGGCCCACTTGGCCAGCAAAGCACAAGTTTCCAAACTTACATGGTGTGAAGGTTATTCAAGTTTGAGAATACATTCTCAGGGAGAGAAGTGAGATGATTGTCGTAGAGATGCCTGAAGTAACAAAGACAAGAGTGCACATATGCAATGTTTAATTTGTTGCCATCTCTGTAGGTGAATAACAATTTGTTGATCTACAAGTTTCTGGAGATAAGGGCCACAGCGCTGTCTTGTATAATGTAGCAAATGATGAATTAATAGAAGATATATGAAGGAAAACTAAACATGAATGGAGGAAACACTTTCAAGATTCCTGAATAGGCAATTATTTTAGTCTCTGCATCTGCCTCTCCCAATTGCCATGTGTGTTTTATAATCTGGCCATGAAGGACGCGCAGGAACTCCCTTGGCCAGATTATTAGATATCTAAGGTTTTAATTAAACATAAAGTTTTTTCAAAGTGGACAACATGTATATTGAGGGGGGACCCTACCCCTTAGAGCCATTTTTGCAGTTTCTCGTGAAAACTTTTAATGCCATCACATGGACAACAAGTGAAACTTCTCTTGACTGGTTACCATGGCAATATGTCCAACCAATATGGCGACAATGGAGAAGAAACAAAAAAGGACAATCTCTGGCTGAGTTTATCTCAATGTGGGATTCTTGTGTTGGAATATTTTCTTGCTGATGTGTGGTTTGGTTATCGCTCTAGAAAAGATTGTTACAGAATTTTGAAATTCTGTCTCTAGAGAAAATTGTGCCTTGTTACTTTTCCAAACAAATTACATAATCCAACCACAATAACTAAGAAACTGAATGAGGGCAAGCAAAACGTGGGCAACCTTTCGTAGCAAGAGAGACAATGACATTGTGTGCCACGTTTAATGCAATTTGGTCTAACAGTAAGGGAGAAATACTTCTCCAAAGATGGCAAAAATAGACAGCCTTTTAAGGGATAGGGTCATCCCTTAAAGAAACCTCCCCCAGCCATTTGGACATTGAAGAGACCAAGGCTGTGCTTGCCTAACTGAAGGATAATTTGCGGCATTTTCGTTCTACAAAGTTTCAATTCAATGCAAAGGCACCTGCACAGTAGACACTTGTACTGTCAGATGTGTTGCCTGAAGTTCTAAGATTGCTTGTCTGTTTCATCCAAGAAGATGAAGAGTGAGTCTCAGTTTCAACCTGTTCTTCTCAACGCTCGATGCTACTGTTGGTTGGCTGCTCGTCTGGTTCCCTAACTGAGTGAGCGTTCATTACTCTCTGTGAAGTCGCTTTCTTGTCTTGTTGACAGTTTTTTGGACATTGCTAGTTTTCGTTATCTTAGATGCATGGCATCTTTCAGCTTGCTCGGTTTTCCCCGGCCATTAAGGCCCGTATGATTACCTCCGTATAACTGCGTCCATCGCTTTCTGTGCGATGATTCGCCTAGCAGTGCACTGACAGCGCGAGTAAAAAAACATTCTAGCTTACGTTCTTCATCTTTGGATTTACTGATAGATGAGCGTTGCTCCACCGTTCAATAGAAGAAGAGCAAATCTTGAGTCTTGACCTTTAATTCTCGACGTTTGATTGTGATGCAGCTCTCGATTGGATCGTGCTCTTGAGCACACTGTTTACGCATTTGAACCTTTTCCCAAGACACACTCTTTTTGCAGGACTCTTCCAATTAAATGGCGTGGTCGGCGTATTCCCTTTGCTAATTGAAAAATCTTACTACGCACTGTTCCAAAAGTCTCACTACATATTTATGAATGAACAAAAACTTTTGACATCTCTCTGTGTATGTTTAGAGCCAAGAGCCAGCAGGACTACCATCCAGATGCGCATGCGTCATATCGAAGTGTATCCAAGGTCAGGGCGATGTGCTCAAGCTGTTGCAGTCTTTTGCGGTCATCAAAGATGAAGTGCCAAGAAGAGAGCAGGACCTTCGAAGAAACGCTTGTGCTCCACTTGCGCAAATGCATTCTCCCGAGTTTGCATATTTTTGTGTGCCTTTCCCTTTGGCATTTGGAACAAGCTGTGCAATCTAGTCTGCCCCGTTTGTCCGCTGAAATTCTGTGCCGCAGTGCAAGGACGACAAAAGGGACTGTTGTCGATGAACTCAATTTGGAATTTTTTCGGCCTTTCAAGAGCCAACACTAAAAGAGTTCACGGAGATACGAAGTTGCCTTTGCTTGCGGTGAGTACAACATTAAAAGAGAGAGAGAGAGAGCCAGAGATACTGAGAGACGTGCTTAGATCGAAATCGAGACCGAAACCAAGAGAGAGAGAGAGAGAGAGAGAGAGAGAGAGAGAGAGAGAGCGAGAGAGAGAGAGAGAGAGAGAGATGACAAAGATTGGGACAGACACTGCAGCGTTTGCAGCGGCTTGATTAGAATGTAATAAGAAACCTAAAGAAAGAAAACTTAAAGAAGTTCAACTGCCTGAAGATTTGCAGCTAGTTGTACCAAGTTATTTATTTCTACTGCAGTCTGCGCCTCATTCATCTGCCCAATGTTCTCTGCCTCCAGCTCTTCCCCGTCACCGTCCTGTGCGCCGCCCTCCTCGTCGCTGTCGTTTCCAGCTTGACCAATGTTTGCGTCGGGATGAAAGATGGCCTCGTTCGCTGCGGTCGCTTTCTCCATCACAGCTGCGATAAGGCCTTGCTGGCAAATGTAGCAACGGTCAGAAAGTGGTTGCAAGCAGGCTGAGTGAAAAGAATGGCCGCAAGAGAAGATGACAGGTGTTTGTGATTCAACGTCAGGACAGGCGAGATGATCGCAGCATTGGTGTTGCTTTGGATGGAGAGGTCGTTCTTGCTGGTTGTTGGGTATTGCCAGTCGTTGCAAAACGTCGGGATAGCGGTCAAACTGGAAGCCCAGCGGCAGAAGATTATTTTTTGTAACCACGTCACCAAACAGCTGAGGAAGTTGCCACCTTGAGATCCTCCTCCTTTGTCCTGGAACTCTCGGAAGCTCAACAGCAGCGAACGGGTTCTGGCAGATGTCTTCTATTATTTTGAGTAAGTATTTTGCTGTTTTAATTTTTAGATGACGTAGCTGATTTTCGGACAGTGTTTCATGTTGTCGTGGAACAAACCATGTGGAAAAATGTTGCAGTTGGTGCTTGTTTTCGTCAATCCATCGTGCCTTGGTCTGTATTTCTTGTGGGGTGTCATGTTCATTCGTTTGTGCTTGTAGGAAACTGTGAAAATTTTCCACAGGGTATCCGTCAGTTGTATTGATGTGGTTGTGAAGAAGGTTGATGAGTGGATGCTGTATATTTTCCCAGTAAGCAGTGTTTGCAAGCCACACAAGAGGTGCTTTGTCATAATGTCGCCTGTTGAAGGTGTAGAACATTATTCAGCATTGCCGCATGGCCAGAGAGTAAAGAGGAAAATTGTCTGCCTTGAAGATGACGGAATGAACACATAGGGAAAGAGGGGCATAATTGTTGACAAGGTTGAGCAGTGTAATGAACTGAAGGTCTATGAAACGTTGCAGACGTTGTAGCACAGGCCCCCTGATCAATGTCCAGCCACAAAAAGGAGTTCTAACAGAAGTGTAATTCGCCATGGTTTTGGTTTTCTTGCAAGCTGCTTGTTAAATAGATGTCGATACAGTGCTGTAAAAAAGTGATGAATTTCAGGACAACATTCTCTTGGGCATTAACGGATACATGAAGTGGTCCCATCATTGCAGTTGTATTTCTTAAAGGGGAATCCTGTAGCTCGTTGTAAGAGAGTTGCCTTTGATAGAACTGAGATGGCCAGTCACCAGGAATCAAAACTTGGTAATGCTGTAGGTATTCTTGTAGGGCTGTTTGAAGATATATACTAGTGGCGTTGCGGTAGTCTGTACAACTCTTTAACGTTTGCTGTCTGCAGTCTATAAGATGAGCATTACGAGTTCCACGAATTTGTCTTGCGTTGTTGGCTTCGTCGTACATATGGGTTGTCAATCTAAGTCGCTCATTGGGTGTGTTGAAAAATTTTGATTTATCTGTGGTGGAGCTGCAGTAACAAATGAGGTGAAGTAGAGAGGCATGTTTTGCAGGAAGATATTGAGCAGGAGATGAAGATTGATGCCTCCAGGAAAGTTTGCTGGTAGTTGCTGTTGTTCGATAGCAGGCAAATCAAATATCCGTAACAGTACTGTTGCCATGTGGCTCACATTGGTTGGGCTACCATGGGGGCATCTTATGGTGTGAATATTACTGTAGTCATCAATAATTACCACAATTAGTTTCTTCTCTCTCAGAGCTAGTGTTATTGATTTATCGATCTTTGCTGAATGTCTCGAACTGGCTTGCTGCATTGTCCGATAGAATTGGGTTGTGCTGAGAGCAAGGCCCATTTCGTGCATTGCCCTCATGCCAGTGTCACTCAAACCGTGGTAATATGTGAAGTTGCTTATGTCGTATTGTAGCCAGTTACACATCTGGGACTGGCTGCGCATCATGAGATAAATTATTACTGCTGCATGTTGCCTGGTGACGATATCCTTTCTGTTTGTTTCTCGCTGTTGTCTTATAGGGGTCACCATCTTGGTCAGGGTGCTGAATTGTTGGTCCACCATTTACTTCACAAAATTTTTCCATTTCATCGGCATCATGTATTGCTTGCTTGTGATTACCCTCTACACGTTCTGACCTATTGCATTGTTGAAACATAGCTGTCCGTACATTGTCTAGCTGCTGTTGAAGTGATGGCATGTTGTCCTTATTTACCTCGAGCCGCTCATGTTCAGTGCAATTCTTGCTACTAATATTATCTACAATCTCTTCTTCACTTGATGGTTCCACATGGTGTTCAGTTGGATGATTAGTGGAATGTTGTTGTTGTAGGGTCTGCTGTACTGTGGTCTCTTGTTGAGAGGCCTGCTCAGAGAAAACATACGGGGAGAGGAGAGGTGTGAGAGAGAGAGAGGCAGACAAGACAAGACGAGGTGGCTTACCTTGAACAAGTGCTTGAACTCTGGCTTGTTTAACATCT
>JAOWAW010000585.1:0-18847 GCA_028565695.1 Nicola tetela | reverse complement strand
GCGGAGCGCCAAGCGTGTACAATGGCTGTCAGGCCATTCTTGTACGGCGTGTTGGGTAGGAGTGCCTTGTTAGCCACAAACCCAGACGGGTGTCTAGGCATATACACGCCGTGACCACGTGTTATGGAGTTAGGTCCAGCCCAGTAGCTAACTGGCGGATCATACATGTCACACGCACCTCCAACACCCGCTTCATAAGTTTGGTACGAGTTACAAGTGTTACGTAATGGTTCAGCCGGATTCACCGTATACTTGGGTTCCGGGGGTGTGGTTGGAGGTAACCACTGAGGAGTAAGAGTCGATCCAAATCCTTCTTCCGGATCTGCATTTGGGTAACGCGCTCGAATGGCTCGTTTACCATTCACTCGAAGACCAGGAATCCGTTTAATGCCAGTATTGGACAAATCCGCTACGTAAATATTTGGACCACTTTGTTTTCGACCGCTCACTATTCCGGATTCTGATGTCAGGCTCCACTGGTGGTCGAAGCGAAACCAACACTGGCTCTGATAACCAGTGTGATTGCCACACCAGATGAACGCGTTACATTTGGCGTCAGATTGGCACGCTGTCTCACAGTCTTGCCATGTACTGTATGTTCCGTTCTTCGTCAAGTTTGGCCCTGGGCGCTCTCCGAAAAAGGCATTTGCGTCTTGAACAACTTCCCGGGTGTTACTGGCAGGTCTGACGTTGGAGGGTTTCCAAGATGGCGAAAACGAAGTTCCCCCGCTCACCCACAGTTCTTTATCCTGATAATTTTGGATAGTGAGTTGACTGTCGTTCGGTCCCCAGCATGATGGTCTCCCCCATATAAAACGTTCCCGCCCGAAGAACGATAGTGACGGGCTTTGGTGCGGCGCGAGCTGCGGTGACGGCCTTCGAGATAGTTTTGAACGGTTGTTGCTGGCTTCCTGGATTGGTGTCGGATCCGTGGACGGAATCGGCAAACAGAATTGTTCCTGCGTTTGGTAAGGGATTGGCAGCGAAGCGAGATCTGTCTGTAGGTATTCCGGATGGGATTGTGACGTTGCATCCCTGGGCCTCAATGGCTCCGTTGAGAGCGTCAGCCAGCTGTTGGAACTGCTGCCTGGTGCGAGTCGGTTGTATCTTGTAGGCGTAATCCATGACTCGTGGACAATCAAAGCTCTTCTCATTTGCGTTGACAGCAGACAAAGAGCACAGTATACCGGCCAGAAAAAGGAGTCCTCTCTTCATGACGGAGATTCGCCACATGACTCTCCGTGCACACTATGACCAGTCAGTTGTGAAACTTTAAACGACGCCAAAAACGAAATTACCGTAGCTCTTGGACAGATCTTTTCTGAAACCAACGGTCGTGGGGTAGGCTTTGGCGCTACGTCCTCACTATTGAATTTGCCAAGACTTCGTGGAATGAACTGGATGATCTTCTTTCCTTTTACTCATGGAGCGGCCCACAAGGCACCCCAAATGCTGGTACGGAGCTAGAGGCTGAGACCACTGGTGGTTTTATCGCCGCTGCTCCTTTCACCCAATGCAAACCACTGCTGAACTGAGAATCACGTGTTGGTGGCGCCGGAAGTAGAAGTGCTCCCGATCGATCTTGTAACGTAAAATTACTGTCTGCCCTTTGTGCGGTAGTCTGACTGAGTACGCGTTTTGCCTTGTTGTTGAAGACTCAGTGCATACATGTTGCAACACTCAGTACAGAATTATGTGAAATTCCAGGCCAAGGCCTGCATCCGAACCTTCGATAAAGCGCATTTTCAAAAACGTTTTGGATAAACAAACTCGTTATAACAGTAACAAATACATGTGTACGTCTGGGGCACTGAACCTGCTCACTACGAACAAACGTGTGCTCACTATGACTGACTGCAGTCACTGCTCCCAATTCTGGACTTTAGCTAGCTTACTGGAGCTAGGCCTTTATTCCATGTCTGGCAATCGGGCAAAGCCGTTGCCTGCGTACTTTTAAAACAAAGAGAAGTATGTGATATTCATGATCAAGATTTAAACAGCCTGTCGAGCATGTACGGAAATAAGCTTCAGTGAGGTGAAAGACATTTGCCGACCAAGTATAAACCATAATAACTATCTTGAGTTCTTCCATGAGTGACTTCAACATTTCGCTCTGAGGTCACAGGGGCTCTCCACAGGTGTAGAAAGCATTCATTTTTTACTGATATTTAGTAATAGATCTGGGAAGCAGTCGGTGAAAAACTCCTGTATACTTCTTGGAGGAATTATGTTGTAATTAAGACGCAAGATAGGCATTATCAACTGCGAGCGTTGTTAAGAGAATGTATTAACACCATATTTGAATTTTGTACAGCCGTCTGTAGTGTGATGAATTAACTCTTAGATTTGTAGATACCATTGCTATATGTGCACCGTTAATAAAAGTTTTTCTGTCATTGCTGGCACAGGCAAAAGAACGTTTTTAGATTAGAACTACATGTATATTCCGCTGTGATGAATCTATGGATTTGCCGATGGAAGCTTCTGAATTACGCCCCAAGGGACGTACTCGTAAAATCCTTCCTAGCTCCTAAATTTGATTGCCTTTATTTGCGAACCGGTGATCGACTTATGACTATGGCCAGTGGAGACCGCCAGACCGCTATCAAAGTCTCATCTGATATCTCACGTGCTGCAATCAATACACGTTCGCCACACGTTCTTCATGTGCACGTGAGTCACTCAAATAAGTGAATGACGTTGCAAGACAGCGCCGTGTGCTAATCTCCGTGCCGGGGCTCGAAGTGCTACCCGGCAGCTGCTGCTAGTACATCAGGAAAGGATTAGCATAGGTGAGATTTTTCTACTGTTGTGATGAAAAAAAAAAGAAATCGAAACTTCGGATCACCAGCCACGACCAATTCCGATTCACCTGCTAGGAACGCTCGTCCAACAAAATGATCCCTGGCAGAGTCTCCATGTTTTAACCACGTTCGCTTATTAACTGGTCACGGGCGATAGATTGTACAAGTCGCCATCTTCGCAGGCCCGCCTCTTTTGCGTCAGTGTTCTGCGGTAGATAGCTTTTGTTGTCTGTCAGATGGCACCGTTGCATATTACAATGGTCGTAAGACTCCTAACCAATCATTTTCTCCTTTTTCTCCGGCCAGGAGCGCACAGAAGACTCGACCCTGTGCTGACTAAGCACCTAGCCGAACGAAAATCACGCTCTTAACCGTTCAACCAATCCGTCAGTTCGAAAAAGACATGCTCCATGGCGAGTTTTGTGACTCTCGCTCGACACAATTCAATACCCACTGTGCACAAGGGTCGTGTTGCTAGACAGCTGCTGTTTGAATCAGACGCAGCAAAATCCCTGAAGGCAGCTGCGCCTTTCTTTCGGTAACGTTGCGAAGATTTTCCGGTAACATTGCGACTACAGCTTAACGAGTAAATGCCAGTGTTCAACTTAGAGGCCTATAGTCGTAGCCCTCTTGTGTGGGCAGGGGAAATGCATACACCGCAGCTGCAGAGATGTGCTATTTTAATTTAGTTGTCCTAATTTATAAGTTGACGACCTATTGTACTATTTGGCTTCAGCTATTGTTGCAGTCGTCAGCTACCGTTTAAGGCTAATGTTTGCTTCTTTTTTTCTTTTTTTTCTTATCTTACTGTCTGTAGGTATATAATCATGGTTTGCTTACTTCCCTAACTGATCAAGCTCATGACAAAAATGGAAGGCTTGTGCTAATGACGACGTCTAAAACACACTGCGTCACACGGTGACCGAAACGGTTGAATTCGAAGAGGTCACTATAGTTATTCATCATGCCTTCGGAAGGATAAATGCAGCTGTTTACATCAGCACTTACTTAACTGTTTTTGTCTGTGTCTCAATACATGTAGAACCCCCTGATAAATGCCTCTGGCCATCAATTTTGTCACAGGGGGCGATTTGTTTCTTCTGATGTGACAGAAAGCCTTCCCATGACGGCTCAAAGACTACCTAAGAACTAAACCACACAACTATAAAACAACCCCACAGGGATGCTCCCAGAAGGGGACGCAGGTTGGCGAATCGCGGCCGCTTGGTCCCTTAGTAAGAGCATTCCAGGTGCCACTGCTCTCCAGAACGATTAATGCACCATACATAGGGCACATAAAGGTACATACGGTATGTACATTAGGGAATGCGTTGCTTAGGAACGCATTGTCACACGAGTCTTGTACGTACGGTTTTGACACCTACAGTAATAGGCATTCACACCCTCAGCGCGACAGTATAAGCATCTCTAGCTTTCTTTACTCCCTTGTCTTTGTTATGACCGATAAAGCCAGAGACATTCCTGGCGAAACGTCTCATGAAAAAGTTTCTTGTGACTGGTGTGCTGGGAATCCTCTTCATTTATGACTACCCAGTCAGGATCTCTTGTAACTCTCCTTTCTGTCGATCAACATGATCAAAGGCATGCAACCACTTGTGGTTTCATTTTTTAGGTTTCCTTCGTCCCTGGCTTGTACTACTGAGCTAGCGATGCTGTGTGCGGACTTGTTTGAGCTTGTTGTGCGAAAATTCAGTCGAAGATCTTGCAGGTATGCGCAGCACATAGAGTCTGCAAATTTCGAACTGACACGCCATGCGCATGCGTGTGCAATTAGTACAGGGTGACTCTACTCGTGCGGCGAGCAGGCGACCGCTAGTCATCGCCTTAAATAGTGTCCGTTTCAAATGAGGTACTTCACAAGAACTCGCAATTAGAGGTCGCACGCAGATATGACTCATAGCCCTCTTTTTCCGAAAGCGACCGGACGCAAAAATCAGTGCTGTTGCATGATTTCACAAAAGAAACAAAAACAAAAAACTACTGTGGTGTTTCAATTTCGAGCTGTTTCACAGTAGTGGAGCGCAGGTGAATGACTCGGGTAGGATCGATATCGATTGTGATCGACAATTGCAAAGCCCTGGTATTGCAACACAACATTCTCGCTTCACTGATAAAATTTCGTTTAAGATATGGGTACCTACATCTATGGTACAGAGAAAATGGGTTATCGTTTATGCGGCTAGACACTGCTGTTAGTAAAAACTTAGTTAACATCGCCATACGTCGGTCTACGTTCT
The DNA here is from genome assembly GCA_028565695.1 of Nicola tetela. Lineage (NCBI taxonomy): Eukaryota > Metazoa > Porifera > Calcarea > Clathrinida > Clathrinidae > Nicola > Nicola tetela. The sequence continues at coordinate 13,785 of JAOWAW010000585.1, read as the reverse complement.
GCTAAACAAATATTCTCACCGGAGCAAAAGAGAAGGGAGAGCGGAGGATAAGTACAGCGTACAGTAAAGCAAGCCCGTAAGAAGAAAACAAAAGCGGAAGAGCTGGTCAATTAGGTTAACACCAGCAGTTTAAAGCCTTAAATTTGGTTTAGAAATACCAGATACCTTCAGCTTATTCAATCAGTCAAAATCTCTTGTTTGCTGTATCACAACCGGTTGAGTTAGCAATAAAACTGTGTTCACCTGTATGCGTAGATCAGATTTTTTCCTAGCAATAAGTGGTCGCGGGGGCCTTTAGTTACCGCTGTACATCATAATATCATCGGCTTGCCAGCAAGCCATACATATGTTGGATGTTGTAATAAGTGGCTCTACTTGTAGTTTGCTCAGGTAGCCGGTTTGGCTGGGTGATTGAAAACAAGCGAGGGATTTGTCCCAACTACCGCTCCTAAAACAACCTGCTGCAATCGTGTCTCGTCTCTTTTGGTGATCCCAATCAGCTTCTAATCATGGTCAGCTGCGAACCTCCACATCCTCGTATTCGTCGTTGTCTTTCACGATGTACTCCTGCCTGGACAGCCTGTTGCGCCGAGGGCAACCCGATGGTTGCAACATGTCATGAACGGTCTGGACGTCCATAATTTCATACGGCTGTGCTGGAGACCCTTCTAATAATTCTGGTGGTATGTGGCTTGCAGGAGTCCAGTTCCTTCCCTCGTTAGGATGAGCATACTGGTTGTCGTGGAATGACGTATCGTCATCGAAGCGAACTTTCCGAGGGGACCGTGGTGGCGACGGAGAATCGCCATTCGGAAAGGGAGGAAGACCACTCACTGCGTCTATTTCAACTCGCGCCTTTGTAGGCAACTGGGGAGGCAGTGTCCAGGAGTCGAAGCAGACGGCGTTATTGGCAGTGCTTGGCTCATACCCTCCGAGCCTTCGTATCCGCTCCGCAAGGACACTCGCGGGCGAATTCGAAAAAGCGAATGCCCTCGGGCGGGAAAACGGCGGCAGACTGTTCCAGCCCTTCGCAATTTTCGCAAACATTCGACGTTTGCCTGAAGCTTCTTGACTGGAAGGTGGCGGTCCAGAGTTGTGCGGCTGTGACAGGTCGGGCATTGAGACCGATAGCCTTCCTCTGATAGCCATCCTTGTTTTCTTGTGTCGGTGCACTGGCTGGCCAGTCGGCTGCTCTGCTTCGCCCGCAAACATCAGACCAAGGTAATCATCACGTGGTTTCATAAAAACGTACTCCCCCTCGCCCTCGCTGTCGTTAAATGAATCTTCACTCATAAACTGGCACTTTTTACGGTCAGCCTCTGTCTGCGAAAACGGCCTTGGAAAGGTAAGTAACGCCTTCCTGTCGCTGAGCGATACTTTTTTCTGAGTAATACCATGCCAACAGGGCAGTGCAGAAGCCTCTAAAGCGGCTGCGTGCTGTCGAGAAGTGATCCTGTCGTCTTCTTCGCCTACGTCCGCCAACACTTCGTATGTCGTTTGCGCCCCTGAACATGGCGGGCAGGTGATAAGGTGCGCTCCGCGCTGCGGGGAGGTGGCGACAATCAATGTCAACAAACGTAGGTACACTGGCAGCGCCTGTAGCAACCTCTCCTTCGCAGTGACCGCTTTCTCCTCGATGTCAACCACAGGGTAGGAAACGGCACGGATGAATTTTCCGGTGGTCGCGCTGTTCGATAACATTTGCGCAATCTCAAACAGATGAAAGAGACGTACGTTTCTTTGACTGCGACTGCAAGCCAAAGACATTCTGAGTGGAATATAGATAAGCTCGATACAGTCGCCTGCGTTGGTGGTCTTGGCGTTCTGGACGAGTCCGGTCACGCTGGGCTGCGGATGACGGATAGAATTAGAGGGCAATAGCCTCCAACACGGGACGCTTCCTGTTACGGAATACTCCAGGCGGTTTGCAACAGTTGACGTTCTGCCAGTCGCCACGATTAGCTCCTCGCCTGCCTCCAGCGCTTTCCAACCCGGGACGCTTGCCGTGCCCAACACCATAATCGGCCGGCGCCAGTTTTCATCTTTCCAAAGCAGCTCTCCAAGTGAACTATAGTGCTTCTTCGCTCCAACATCCAGGCGATTCCAGGGCGGTGGACTCGACAATTTTTCCCAGGCAAATCCATCACCAATCTCTATCTCAAATAGATACTTGTTGTCGTTTGCGGGTAATTGAGCTAACAGTCTTGAGCTGCTTTGGTCAAACACTTCAACACGACTCTCCAACTGACGTACAGCGTGCAGTGTCAGACGACGGTCCTCTTCGGACACAACCCACTCATTCTCGTGAGAACGGACTGCGATAGGCAGATCGACTGGTAACTTCTCATTGAACACGTCTAGGAGGGAGTTGTAGTATTTTCCAGTCGGCGACGCCATATTGAACTCTCGCTAAACAGCTGCGCCACACAAGGCAGTCAGGACGATCAAGAGCACAGCGAAGAAAGAGCAGTTTGAAATAGCGGAGGATTATCGCATACTAGTAATGACATCGGCCGGATCCGGACGAGTTTCAAGTAAACGCCGCCTCCGGTCGCACTGGCTCGTGCGTCCCCAAAGTTATTATATAACTGGTCTCCGTACGTTCTCCGGCGATCGCGAACGTCGGTGAGCTGGCCTTGAGGATTGCTGGCTATTAACCAGAGATAAAGTAGCGATAATTTAGGCTCCTTCGTCATACACTCCGGTGACTCGTTGACTCGACGGAAATGCGCCTCTCGGGGCTAGCTGACTGTTGGACTTCAGATAGCCTGTTGCCCTTGCCGACTGTCGCCAGTCTGCTGCCTTTCATACCTCTTTTACCCACTTGAAAATCACAATCGTATAGCGCGTTGTCGCGATTCCCCATTCGTAGTAGATCTACTTGATATTATAGTCAGATTGTGTACGTTTTAAGTGCCGTGACATGCGGCCTGGCAGGTCAAACAGTAAGAGGAGAGTGCAGCCGAGAAAGCGGAAATTCATTTCGAATCAGGCGATGATATCACATTTAATTTTTGCGTCCCTTTATGCGAAATTGCATACGCGGACCTGAAAAACATTAACTGTAATTAGCAAATGTCAGTGCTGTGCAAGAGGCCCGTGCACTGATCAGCCGAAAGCTATTCGTTTTAAACCCTAACCAGCCCGTGTCACCAAGGGAAATACGCGCAGAGCATAGATCAGTTCAGGCAGGCCGCAGTGATCTTCCGCTGGGAAAATGTTAGACGTCTTCACGTGTACCAGCACTTTGGGCCAAGTCTAACAGGGTACTAGCGAGCTGGAGTAAATTGCCTTCAAGTGCTTTACGGTCCGCCAGCTCCTGCCTAAGTACTTAAACATTATTTGGGACTGTAAGCTTACTACAAATTGCTTTCCAATTCATCGCTTCTGATGACACCGCAGAAATAGCTTTAGCGACGGAATTTAGCCTATTGTCTTCATAGTTCACAGGCCACTACTACTTTACAGTAGTTTTCACCAGCCCTTGTAAGGGCAAAATCACAACGGGCAAGATAGGAGCCGCTAGGGCCAAGATCTACGACGGAACTACACGCTATTAATTAAAGTGTAACTAGACTCTACCATTGAGATAAACACCGAGATCGACTTTGCATTGCGCGTGAAGCTATAAGTTCAGACTGAGTCATAAAAGTAGAGGCAGCTTCCAGTGGCAATCCCCTGCCAGTTTTCAGAGGTAGTCCGCACCTAATTGCACCTGTGGACACACGTGGAGTCTTTGAAGATTTCTCAGCCTGAGGCTAGCGTGCGTTTGAACGTCCATGCATTGGAAGTAAGCGATTAATGAGCTGCAGGGTACGAGCTAAAATCCCCTAAGCCTCTTGTCAAACAGAATGATTGCAATCTCAGTAACAGCTTTGAAGAGCGTCCCCAGCCAACACACCCAAATGTCGTATGCTGTGTAACGTTGGTATGGCATGCATCATGATTAACTCCGCAGGCCCCTGCCCCAGTTATAATTATCCTCTGACCACACCAGAACTTACGGAGACGCTGGCCCTTAATTGACTTCTAAACCACAGTCGTTTGCTCTCTAGATTTGTTGGGACGACGCTGACGCGTCTGGGGCAAAACTATTAAAGATTATCATTGTTCAAAGGCAATGTCGTACCATCAGGTTACTTCAAAATTTAACCGGAAGTTTCCAGACGGGCGCGAGTGTCAAACTGATTGGTTACGACGCTGACCTCAAACCCAGCCAGGTACGTCTTCTGTTTAAGACTATTGCTTTTCCTGCTGACCGCGTAGTAGACAACAGCTCTGGCGTTCAAGGCATAATACTGTGAGCAGTAAGACTAAATAATGGAAAGGCGACGAATTTGTTTAACAGAAAGGTGTTTCGGTGGATCAATTTCTCGCTTGGTAACGGAAAATTTCATGCCTCAGTCGGTGAAGCAACAAAAAAGAACAACCACTTAAAAATACGTGATCAGTGACAACGCTTCAGACGCTTACTTCGAAATCCTTTGATGGGTTTGCGTGGTTGTCTTGAAGTACCGTTTGATTCATTTTATGTTATCATCTAGTTTAACCAGTGACTGTGGGTTCTTGAGCGGATTAACACGGAGCGGTGCCAGCATAATAAGTGGAATATTGCTTCCACCGGCTGACGAGTCATCGCATGCTAGCTATGCACATGGGTAGTTTATAGTACAGCGAATTTTAAACACGGAATTAGGCGTTTCTCCAAGGGCTGCCCAAGAGTGTATGAACAATTGCCATGCTGTTCAGGTAGAGCGACCGTAAGGCCATGGAAGACAGCCGTGTATTACCTGGTATTCCATGGACGTGCCATTGCCTGACTGGAGAGAGTAGCAACAGAGCATGCTTATGGGTTACACTAGCACAACCCCATAACCATCTACACAAGCCACCCTTTGCCATCAACAGATGCATTCGCGTGCGCAGATCAAACGCTTGCATCAAAGAACAGCTTTTACTTACAGCGGACAAACAATGGCAAGAAACTCAAAGAACCTTACAGTACAGGCGTATAATCATGTTACACGTCGGAGGTCAGTTGCACTAAAAGAGTGGCGTTGTGAATACTAGCACATTATATACACCTACAACATGCGTACAGATTTGCCCAGTCATGATTACAATCGGCACGGTTAAACACATACTCCCAGCGATCAGTTGAAGAGTATGGATAATCAGTGGTGGCTATGAGCTGTATGAATAATCAGTGGTGGCTATGAGCTGTATGGATAATCAGTGGTGGCTATGAGCTGCAACATGAAGGTTAAAACAGGTTGGTTTAGAAAATCACTAGATCACTACACAAATACGTCAAATGGTACAAAATGAACAAACAACACATAAAGGCACTATCAAACTGACACTAATCCTGGCAGAAGAGTCTTTAACGATGATGGCAAAGTTTTGTGATTCATGATGGCATTGGCGATCCTTCATGTGTAGCATACACCGACTCAGCCTGCCTGTACTCGGTAAGGGGCTGATAGAGCTCGTGTTTAACGGAATGAGAAGACGGAGTGTCTACAGGCAGTGGTTCATATTGCTCACATGAAACATTCTCATGCTGAATGGATGAGTAACCAGCAGCAGTTTGCGCAGGATCAGCGCTGAGTTCTGCGCTCGAAGAATCGATTACGATGCCGTCAGACTGCAAAGGTGCTTCACTGCAACTGCATGAAACTTTGAATGAGTCATGATGTTTGGGAAAGCACCCAGAATGACTGTGAGGGCTACAATTAACAGATCTTGTAACTGCTGAAGCTTGAGCTTCATGGCGGCACTCTGGCAGGCCTTTTGCAGCAAATATATCATCTCTTTTCAGTTCTTGAGTATTTGAAGTGGGAGAAACATCCTCACTATGTCCTTGTGGATGGCCCTCTTGCACAACATACAGTGGCTCCAAATTCATTTCTGATTTCATGACATCAGTCTGAGTACTTGCTGACACGAACGCTGTGCACTGGTCAGCTTTGGTAACCAGATCAGCTGCTGAAGTGGATTCGAAAACAGTCAAATAATACTGTTGCTCAGCTGTTGTGTTCTGCAATGGAGATGAACGTTCTGTATGTTGGTTGCATCCAGTGTTGTCACGCACTGAAGCTGCAAGCAGGTGATTATCGCAGCTATCTTCTTGATGAATGCTAGTATGAGGGGAACTGGTCACATGTCCATCAAGTTCTTGATAATCATCAGGCACTACTGACTGTTGCCGAATGGGAAAGTAACCCCTACCCACGCTATCCATGGTCGGACATGATTCAGTATTTGAGGCTTGTTTTTCAAGTTCGTTGATACCAGGTTTAGAGTCGTGTGTTGTGTTTTGTAAGCATCCTTGCTGGGCGTTCTCGCTGATTGTTCCACTTGCAGTGAGCTGTTCCTCTTTTACATTTTCACATGAGCAGCACACATTCTCATCAACGGGCACTAAATAGTGTTCTCCAACAGACCCTTCATCCTCCATAGCAATTGTATACACTCTTTCATTATCTGGGAGGTCAGAATACTCATGATGGAGGGGCCTGTCACCCTCTGTGGGAGGAATTTCTGCCAGAGGGATACTTGCATACAGATTGTTTGACGGAGAAAAGGCAGCTGCATAGTTATAGTCATGCCCTTGCTGAGGATGTTCTTCGTCATGGTCGGAATTCTCAGCACCGTGTGTCACAATGGGGAGACACTGCTCAGTTGTGGATGATGCCAGTGCGGTGAGTCTCGTCAAAGTGACACTGCCATCCATTTGGCCTTTCCTCCAGCTAATCAAATTCTTCGTTTGCAAACGGAAGTTCATTGGGCGACAGCGATGGCGTTTGTCATGAGGGCACAGCCATTTGATGGAAGCAATACAGTTCAGCAAGGCCAGGCAAACACAAGCACCAACTGTGGTTGAAAGTACAATGCTGGCCCCTATATCAGCATGAGAAGCAGAAGAAGCAAGCCAACAAGAATTAGACCCTACTCTCCCAATACAGACTTTGATCAAGTTATAGTGTTCTGAAAAACGCAATCAAGAAAACTGGCATAGAATAGCAAATACACTAACAATCTAATTGTAACTGAGTTAACCCATCCACTGCCACCAAGGCAAGTCAATCCAGATAGCTAAGAACTATAACACATTCTGAATCACTTCTAGTGATTATCCTATTCACTACTGAAATAGCCCAAAATACATAACCGAACCTCACACCCAAACACAGATGTACACAGAAGCACACACATACTCAGTTTTACTTGCACACATACACACGCAGAATCACACATGTATACATGATGGTATTAGAAATTGCGGGTTCCATAGACGCCATTGGCACCCAAGAAAAGATAATTGGAGCATAGAAAGAATGACTTAAATACCAAGGAAAGAAAGAATAACTAACTACAGAAAGAAGACAAGGAAATAATGCACTGATAAAGGGCTAAAATATTCAATTTGTTTTTGCTCAATGCCCCAAAGCAGGCCCCTGCTGGATATGGGTTCAGTCAAATGATCAAATGAGAGTTTGTTCATCTGTTGATAGAGCTGTCAAACGTAGCAAGTTGCAGAAAAATTTTCTGGACAGCTTCTTGTATGGAGAAAGCTTTCATCTCAAAACTGTACGGCTCTGCAGGAATGCAGCACGAAAAAATAGGGCCTGCTGTTCCTTCGTGCACACAGCAATTGATGTCAATCAGTGCCGCAAAGGGTTCTCCAAAACATCACTGATGGCAAATGCGGAGCCCTGGCCACACCCGCAAATTGATGTCGCAATTCTTCCCTTGCCCTTTCAAAATAAATTGGCGGTCCGTTGGGTTCTGAGGCGGATGTGCAGGGCTGATCAACTCCACTGAGGATGTCAGTCCAACCCTACACTGACCACTTGCAGCTGAAGTTGCACAGGTGGAAACATTGTATAGTGTAGTGACACAGCGTGCACGTGCAGCACTACACTCAGTCATCTCTTCCAATTCCCTGACTGCCACTGTTTAGAGAAGCTATGTGTTCTAAAACTAGTCTGCGACAAGAGAAGAAACATTTGATGAGCTAGGAGAAGGAGCAGGCTCACAACCATGCCAGGAAAGTGCCAAAACACTGAGGCTGTAATGATGAAGCTGACAAAGGCAGTAAAAGCACCGATAAAGGCCGTGACAGGGCCGAGAAGCGCATACAAAGCGCAATACAGCGAATAATGCAAAGAACAAATGAAAGTATGGCCAATCGATGAGACTGACCATTTGGTTCAGTTAGCAGACTATTTGGTTCAATGCCATAATTGTGGAGTATCTCCCCAATCCTAAACTTTTTTCTCACTTTTTGTACAATGTTACTCCTCGACACAAGACCTTTCTATTGGTGTTGGCGGCTCATTCGTAGGGTATTCCAAACAAAAAATAAATAAAAAATAAAAGTGGGCAAGATGGCAAAAAGTGCTATATTTGCTTGTCACCACCGCCAGTAAAGTATGCATGGGGTGGGGGCGCTAGATTGCCATGCACTCTCTCTCATACACAACAAAGTCACTCTCTCTGTCAAACACACACAACACACAACTGGCCTAGGATGCAGTAGAGGCTGAAGTTCAGCTGTACTGTCTAAAGTGGCAAGTAACACTTTCAAAAGAAATTAAAAAAGAAGGGTAACTAACCTGGACTATGACTATCTTGACCGGTGTCTGTACCAGGCTGTGGTGGAGTTGGACTACTATTCGATGACATGTGTTTGGATTCGCTGAACTCAGCCAACTTGTAACTTCCTCCAAGGTAAACGGCCTCCAACATGAGCACAATGGCCAGAAGAAATAAAAGAAGAAGAGCTTCAGCCTTCAGGAAGAAAAAAGAGAGATGAAAACCATGTTTTGCAAGCTGATGAAGCCAGTAATAATCAGAGTTAATTAATGAACAGCCCAATGTGCCTACTTGTGAATATACAAACACACACACGAATGCATGCACATACATGCACACATGCACACATACACAATACACATGCATATCCACTCACAACTGTACCCACATACACACATATAAACATACATGTATAAATGCATGTTCAGGCATACATACATACATACATACATACATACATACATACATACATACATACATACATACATACAGAGCAGTGTGTGCACCACTACAACATAGAAATGAGCACTTCAAACAGTACATGTATCTTCCTTGTGGGTGTGTACCTGCGTGACTTTGCCAGCATGATCTTGCCGTCGTTGGAGGATGATGATGAAAATGATAGATGCTGCTGCCACCTTAGGGAAGAAGAAAACCCACATCTGAGAAGTGAGATCAACTTATCTTACCCTTGACAGGATGTGTTTGTAACGTGCTATCTAGATCCCATCATGTACAAGTGTTGTGCCAGCTTCAGTTTTAGCGCTATAATTGTTCTAATCCACTACAAGTCACAGCATTTTAACCACATGCTAGCGGTGCATTGTATCTTCTCGGAGAGTCATTAAGATTGCCAGGCAAACACAACCCTGCGTAAGACTTGAGTGATCCTGACTGGGTAGTCATAGAATGAAGAGTATTGCTCAGCACACCAGTAACAAGAAACATTTTTTCGTGAGATGTTTCGCCAAAAATACCTCTGGCTTCATCAGTCATAAAAAAGGGAATACAGAAGACTAGCAATACTTATAATGAAAGAGAAAAATTTTGTAAAAGCCTTTGGCCATCTGTGAGGATTGAGCTTGCCTACGGCACTGACTTGCCTAGCAAACAAAAATCATCATCATTCTCCACTTCCGCCATCACGCCATCCTCAAAAAAGGATGGGCAAAGATGGAGTTTTAAGCTCTATTGTTCACACGGGAGTACGTCAATGGAACTTGATGGTAGCTTGAAGTGATGGTCTGAGATGTTCCCCTGATGAGCACGTCTTCGTGATTCACATCCAGGAATCTCGCGTATCTTGTAGGTAGGTTACGAATGGCAGGTTCGCCAAATACTGATTTTTGAAGGGAGCGACCTTGAGCTGACAGGATGATACTGAAAGAGAAAATTTTTGCAAAAGCTAGGCAAATTGGTGCTGTAGGCAAGTTTGATCCCCACAGACAGCTGAAGGCTTTTACAAATTTTTTCTCTTTCAGTGTCATCCCGTCTGCTCAAGGCCGCTCCCTTCAAAAATCAATACTTATAATATTGGACCAAGGGTGTGAATGCATGTTTTTACTATAAGTGTCAAAACCGTACAAGATGTGACAATGCGCTTCTATGCAACATGTTTGCTAATGTATGTATGTGCTGTATGTGAGTGTACCAACACTTTCAAGGTGCATTAATCATTCCCCAAGAGCAGTGGCCCATGCTATTCTTTAAGGCCCAAGCAGCTCGCTGGCCTGTGTCCCCCGGGCCCTCTGGGACACAGGACACTAGCCCTCTGTGGTCATCTTGTAGTTGCATGTTTTAGTTCCTAAGTAGTCTTCAAGCTGTCAGGGATGCTCCCAGAGGGGATATATCTAAAACAGACCTAATGAAGATACTTAGTTAATGCAGCAATTATTAATCTAAAATAATAACTATAACCTTTATTAATTCGATCAAACCTATTGTAATGTTTATTATAAAATAACCCCTCAAAATGGTCAATAAGAGATTGCTACGTTACTTGTAATGATATAACTTTAACTGATTTTTTTTTAAGTCCTACTAACGTACGACGTCCCAAGCTGAGCAGTGTACGCCCAGATGCATGCGCATAGCCAGTCTCCTTGTATGCCGACTATGTACATGTAGATAATACTAAATCTACTTTACTAGTAGACCACAAGAAGCCACACGAGTCCCGCCCCCGCTCAGCCGGCCCTGGGCGCGCACAGGCAGATCTGCGGTCTTATCACCCGCATGCATGACTTGTAATCCTAATGGCTACACTCGCAGAGCCTGATTGACCTAAATACGCATGCACTAAAATTGCCGCGGGCGCATTCAAATTCCAGGTGACGACGGGCCAAGGAATCGAAACCCGCGCTTGAAGCGTGAAGGGCTGACCACGCGCATGCGCACCGCTCTCCAGTGTGGAGCACGCGACAACAGGTTGGTACATACCGGTCAGTAAGTTACTGTTGAGGCCAGAGTATTTGTAGGGTTCGCTGATGATGTACCCATAGCGCCTAACAGGTTTGCTGCTGATAACAGATGGACAACACGCCATTTCGCGATAGCGGTTCTGCGATTGGATGCGTACATTCTGTATACCTTGAATGTGTTCACCCTGCGCTACGATATACCGTGACACCGCTCTTGTCCTGCCAGTTGGTGTCCGGGAGATGCTTCCTTTCTACTTCTGGCATTGGTGCAACAAATTGAATGGGCAAAATTTTAATATTTTATTGCACAAAGATGCCCGACCGTCAACAACTATATATACTAATTATAAATTGTAATCAGTCTCTTGGCCTACGCGGCCAGTGAGCTCAGCCGTATACCTCGTTAAAATAATACGGTCTGCTCTATATAATAGTAAACATGCCCCTGCACCATTACCTTCAGCAAAGCCGTTGCGTAGTTCTTCTTGTGCAAATTCGTCAGATTCAGTACTCCTACATGGCATTACACATTCACGTACATGCTGCGTTACCTAAAGTACATCTATCACATCGTTTGTCCGACTTCCATTTGGGGAGTGAACGAAACGTTTCCAAAGAAACACACTCAGCTGGACATCAACTTTCTCATTCGGTTCACTCCATCCGCAGCTCACGGACTTGAAAGGGAGGTTACGACACGCGTCGCTATCAAGTGCCTAACCAGTAGTGGGAAAGGCCATTCCGACGCACGTCCGTACGTAGAGGGGATCTCAGCACTCATGCACGGACGGCCACATCTACAGCTACAGTACATATGCTATCCAGATACAAAACTGTGTAACACTTTGTTCATGTCGTCTACTATTCTGGAGCCAGCGAAAGTATTACAAACGCTAGAATTCGCTTCCTTTTTCTCTGCAATTTTCCATACGAGGCAAATCCGAAGGTCTTACAGCACAACGATACCGTACAACAGAGAAGCGCTTGCTAGGTAGTGCGCCTGTGCCCCAGGAAGGGTAACCAGTCCAAACTTTTAAAACCGTCAAGAAACGTTTGCTGTTTAAACCGTCGAAAAGACACCACACGACCAAGTATAAATGTTTGTGAAAACCTTACCAGCGAGCCCGGTAGCCACCAGGTCTGACTCGTCAGCTGCCATAATCCAAGCTGAATGTCTACCATTGCGATGTAGACACCAGTGACTATCTGAAGAAACCCAACAATAGCCTGAACGATAAGGGCCCACTGAACAGTCGTGGCAATTTCGCTATAGTGTCCCTTCTCACAGCGTAAGCATTGCCGCTGTCCCCACGCCAGAACTCGTTGCTGTCGACGTGACTGGTCTCTCTCGCCAAGAAGAGTAGCCTCAACTCCGGTTGACTGGGGGCTTGTCTCCGAAACCGGCGAAATCACCCGCCGGTGTAAACTGTTCATCCCAGAATTCGAACTCGAGGTATCATGCCTCACGTCACTAACGTTTTCTGCTCTCGCCAATATTCGCCTGGATGACATGACCCCGCTGCGGCTGGCAAACCTGTACGGCTGGCCTAGAACTGAATTCGAAAACAAGCAAGATCTATTCTGGTAGCCTTCCGGCTGGAGCATACGCGAAGTGGAAGGCGCAGAATTAAACCTGCAGCTCTCTATTGCAAATTGAACCGATCTGTATCCTTCCGGTAATTGATAACCATGGCCAGACAACGGACAGCAGTCCGTATGCGATATCGACAGCTGTGAAAAGGGTCCTGCGGCTGTTGATCCTAGACAAAGCAGACTGGCACGTGAGCAAACGGTACGCATGCCGAACCCGGCTACCTTTACAATCTGTATTATATGGTTACCGCAGCACGTCCATGTTCCTATCTTGTTGCGATTTCTGCTGCTGTGCCCATGTGCAGGCCCGGCCCCGCTACCGACGTCCTCGGCTTCTTGTTGATTTTGAGCGAAGTCTACAGCTTTAGATTAGTTAGCACCTTGCAGCCACGCAAGGCCAAGTTGTCTGCAGGTTAATAATGGGGATACAAGTCGAGTGGTGCCAATGCGATGAGCAGGGACTCTGTCAAGTGCCAGGGACCACCCGGGGTATGTCTGGTTGTTAGGAATCTAACCTAGGAGTGCATATCGTTCTCCACCTTTTGTCTTCTGAGGACGTTGCTCTGAAGAGGTCATGAAGGAGCGAAAGGTCATTGCCGTGTCGTGATCTCGGATATCGGCACGGCGGACGTGGCGTCTCTTCTGGTGTTTTGACGCCAGCTAGCCATGGTATCGGCATTCGTTACAATGCGTCACACCATACAGTAAGTGCTAGTACACTACCCCCATGCTAAAGATCATGGCCTACAGGGGTAGACTACCGGCGAGTGTCATCCGCAGGTTTTACTGCGCTGATGTTCGCCCGCGCCTCGAGTACTGTTCCACTGCTTGGGGTGGTTGCTCTCAATCACTTCAATTCCAGCTTGAGCGTGTACAAGTGCAAGTTGCTAAGGTAATACTCCGTAGATCCGGCGCTCACCATGAGCTTCTCCAAGCCTGTAACCTACCCACTCTTTCATGGAGGAGGATACACCGTTTAGAGATGCTGTGGAAGATAATCAACGGTAATGGACTGCCCGCTCTTCTCGCTGTTCTACCTCCGAATGCTTCCAAGCGCTGTGAATACGGTCTACGATCTGGCCATACCATCCACCTTCCTAGTTGTCACTCTTCTCGTTTCCTCATGTCTTTTTTTGGTCTTGTCATTCCTGAGTGGAACTCTTTGAGTCCT
>JAOWAW010000474.1:0-18860 GCA_028565695.1 Nicola tetela | reverse complement strand
ATTTGAACCTGGTAGACACTGAGGTTAGAGTCAGATGCTTTATCGCATCTGCTAACTCGACACAGACACAGACACACACACAGACACACACACACACACACACACACACACACACACACCAATTAAATTCAACAAACTAAATTAGTCATGGATATTGGACCATGTCCAGAAGATTGGAGTTCAGGCTCAACCCGTTGTATGTTCATATTGTAAGTTGGCCCTGGTTTGACTTCACCAGGAAATGTTTAGTACGATTCACATGCACAGCACTGAATACTGCACGTAGCCTATTCTCAACTTCACAGAATGTTTTGTGAACAATTCTGTACCCTGAGATCTTGACTCATATCTGACAGTTCCTCAGCTAAACTTGGTCTGAAGTTCCTACCACCTTTTTCAAATTGTTATTACATTCTAAGCTGCCTGCCTTGCCATTACCATGAAAATGTAAGGTATCAACCCTCAAGCTTTCCCAGGCTCACAGTCAATTAATATTATAGACTCTACGTTGCACCTGCATGTACGAAGATGCGTTGTTACACACTTTCTTTTAGATCTGAGCCCTTGAGTAGACCTGCTCCCTTGAGTCAACATCAGTGGTTCTGCTCTTTGTTATCGTGCTTAATACACACACTTAGGCCATGCATGCTTGTGATGATAGTGACAGCTGCAGCTGGAGAAACCTGCTTGGCATCCTCCATTAGCTCTAAACTCCATGCTATTCTAAATGTCTAGATGTGTGTGCCACATCATATGGTAAGAGAAAAATTCTCCCAGTGGTACAAGTGTAGCACTCTTATCGCTATTTGGACTGAGTAATACTGGCACATGATACTGTACACATGTAGTTCCTGTATCATGGTGCAGAGCGCAAATGCACAGTTTGCTATGAGGCACACAGGGCTCTAGACTGCTACATGCCTCCCAGAGTGGAGCCTGGCATGCACCTACTCTTTGATCAATAGCTGTCCCATTTATACATTAGCCTCGAGTGCTAGCTGTCTACCAATGATCAATAGTGTTAACACATGAATACGTCTGTGCTAGCTAGCATATATTTTGGCTGCTGAGCCATTGCATAATACAACTGCCTGGCTCTACACAACGTAAAAGTTAATAAATTTAGTGAACATCCACGTTCTGCAACAAACAACACAAACGACAAAACAAGTGGACAGACGCATGGAACCCTTGCAGGCTGTTCCTACATAATTATTGTAAACCCACCATAAAACGTTTGGACCGTGGCTAGAGAATATTGTGCTAGTATCTCGAGTACAGGAAACACGAAGACAGTACGCACAGTCCCCTACATTGTTGTAACAGAATCAATGTTTCCAAAGAAGGAAGGACAATCAGCGGTCGGCTGAGTGAAGCATAATCATTCCTCACTATCCAGCCCCAAAATCTTTTTCAACAAATTTATCAGTAGCTTTCGATGAGAGGCCGTCACAGCCAAGGTACTCCACCACATGGATTGTGGTGACATTTACTCGCCACATTTAGTATATGGCAGACAGCTCTGGATTGGGCCTTCCTAATTTAACATTACAGCTGGCATTGCTCCTGGCCCTTGCCCAACTCCCAAGAATGATGGATTTTTTCTGTGTTGAAATTTGGAGCGCCAATCCGCTGCATCAATGATGTCAGTGGTTGTAACACTGGCATTAGCTGCTGCTGGCGTAGTTGGGCTAGTTACTAAGTGTGACCAGAAAATACCAACATTAATGCATGTGTGTGAGCATATTTTTAGCCACCTGGCAATGGTGGATGAACTGGCTGTCTTGTAAAGCCTTACCACAGCTATAGCTAGCTGTGAGTCCTTTCCGAGTGTTGGTCAGAGGTACTTTTATCGTATTCTTTGACTGTATGTACAGGGCATACTGTATGTACAGGGCATACTGTATGGCAGAGTATGACTGCACATACAGGGTATATTGTATGTACAGTGTGTATTGCATGTACAGGGCATATTGTATGGCAGAGTATGACTGCATGAGCAGCTTGATTCCATCATCCAGACCTTTCCGAAGTCTAAACAGCATGTTGTGAAGAGGGCTGCAGACCTGCGTGGGCTGCATGAACCTTAGGGAAGAAAATTTCCTTAGGGGTTTCTCTTGAAGAGACTGCTTTGCAAGTCTAGGAGATAGAATGTCATGCCTTCTAGGCTGAACTGTCTGTGACTTATCTTCCTCTGGAAGACCTCAGGTGCCAAACAGGAAACGTCCAAATGGCGTGTGAAATATTGTGAGATATGAGGACTCATCATCTAGTTTGATGTGTTAGAACCCATTTCTCATGTCGAATTTGGAGAAGACCTTGGCTTCATGCAGGTGTGTGGCTACTTCTTCTATCATTGGCATGGGTCCCTCTGGATTGTTTTGTTCAGGTCACGTGGATCCAAACAGATTCCAACCTTGTCGCCTTTGACCACTTCCACCACTGAGCTGACACATGGGGTTGGAGTCGTTGCCTCCATGATCCCTTCGTGACTGCACAATTCTATGAGTTTTTCCTGAATGGCAATATATGGCAAGGTAGGTGTTGCGCTGGGTTGACTGTTTTGTCTAGTAGAATGTGGTGTTCCCTGGCATGCAGCCGGTGCCTGTGCTGAAGACGGTTGGGAATTGTTGTTTTAGCATGTTGGGAGACAGCGGCTGCTCAGAGAATGTTGTGTGCACTTGTGCGCATCCATCTCGGAGGCCATTGAGCTCGTTGTTGTCGAGGTATCTGATGATCTTCATATTCAGGCAGGCCTTTCTACCAAGAAGTGGATGCATCTTGTCGCACTCAAGAAGCTTGCAGTCTAGGATACCCTTCCTCTTGCCTCTTGCCACAGGCAGTTGACCATGGCAAACGACTGGTATCCTTGAACCACCATACGCAATGATGTCTGCACTCTGCTTGGTGACTTTCTCCCAGTCGAGATCCTTGGTCGCCTTGTGGTAGATCTCAACAGGCACCATTGTGCATTGGGCTCCAGTGTCTGGTTGAAAACACATATAATTACTAGACTCTAGCTTGAGGGTGACCAGCTGTGCATCATCCAAATAAGCTCTAGGTCTGGTAGTGTAGACAAAAAAATCGTGGACGTCTTCTCCCTTGGTCTTGTCCATGGCGCTGACCTCTGCTTTCTGCTTGACTGGTGTTGCTGCTTGTGATTGCATGCTGCAGAATTTTGTGGCAAAATGATTGGGCCCACCACAGTTTCTGCATGTTTGGCCAAACGCTGGGCACTCCTCCCTCTTTTTTTGAAGTCATGGCATCAGCCACAATTCCACATTCTTGTCTCAGTTGGTCATTCTCAGTGTCTGCCAAAGGGGTCCTGGCTTCCTGTGTCCTATGTTAGCACTTTCATTCATGTTTCCATCGATTCAGCAAACATGGTAGATCCACAAAAAATGTTCTTTCCCTGACATGAAACAAAATGACTTTATTCAACGTTTCAGGCCAACTGTGTGACCCTTCATCAGGAATAGTATGCACGATAGACAGCCCGGCAAGATAACATATAATCCATCATAACGCGAAACACTTGTGGGCTGAACTCCACATCTCTTCATCATTATGTAGTCCTTACCATAGTTCGCTAATACTCCATCCTCTATCCTAGTTCATCATCTCATGCCGCTGCTTGCTCTTCCAGATATACAGCGCCTCCTTGATCCTGCGTTCACTCCAGTCCTTTGCTGTGTCCAACACACTGGTAGCTTGCCAGTTGATGGTGTCCAAGGCTGCATGCATGTTACACAACCGCCGATAGCTGCAGCTGTTGGCTGATTGTATGCCGCTTGTGCTCTTGTAATCACACCTCCAGTGTCTGGAGGGTTTCCCCTACATAGACCGCATTACAATCAGTGCAAGCCACAGAGTAAACTACCCCGTTCTTCTGTGACGACAGCACCTGGTCCTTAATACCTGAGCAAACCTGCCAGTTCCAAGAAGCTGCCCGGTGAGCTACCCTGATGGAAAGCGGGTGGAGAATGTTGGCTATCGCCTCACTCACACCTTGCACATAAGGTACAGACACGCAGCATCCTCCCATCTGGTTCCTATCCGGTTGACCACTCTGATCACCTTAATCCACCCTCCACCGGCATCATTGCATAGACCTCTGCACATGACGAATGAAACCATTTTGGTAACTGTTCAACCGTAGCACCTCCATAATATGCGCCTTCTCCTGCTCCTTTCCTTCTTGATCATCAGGTGCAAAATGGGTCTCTAATCTGTTCATCATCGACCGCATGACCGCTGCCTTAGCACTCTTTTCATGATGTGAGGAAAAATTCAACACACGGTCAGTGTGTGACTCCTTGCGGAAACGGATGTTCTCAGAGTTCCTTCCCTTCAACGCCTGACGAGAACATCAAGAAACGGTAGCCTGGCGTTCTCCTCTCACTCTATTGTGAAACCAATCTGGCCATTGACGGTATTAATATGCTCCAGGAACAGTTGCACACTCAATCGTTGGATAGCAGAAAAAAACATCGTCAACGTATCTCTTCCAGACGTGCAGTTTGTGCTGATCTGCTGTGCTTATGGCTCTCTCCCCGAAGCTCTCCATAAATATGTTTGCCACAACAGAGGAGACTGGGGAGCCCATGGCCACACCATCTGTTGATCAGTAAAAATTCCCTTGAAATATGAAATACGTAGACATCAAACAGATCTCAAGCAATCCCATATCATCTCGCTCACTGATAAGGGGGTCCTACCACTCAATGTATAGTCCTCCTCAAGACGTTCATGAACCACCGCAAGAGTTTATTGGATAGGAAGACTTGTATACAATAACCTAACATCGAAGCTAACTATCTACTCTTCGTCCGTAAGCATTTCTTCCGATAAGGCTTGTACAAACTCTTTACTATTTGCTACTGTATATCCAGTTTTGCCAACCGACAGACCCAGTACCTTTGCTGGATACTTAATGACAGCATGCAGAGCAGATCCAACAGCTGCTATGACTGGGCACAGAGGCACCCCTTCCTTATGTACCTTTGCCAATCCATAAAACCTTGGCAAAGGGTAAGAAGATGCATGAAGCTGGTTGTACAGAGGCTTTGTTATCCGCCCTTGCAAACAAGGATAGAGGATGAAGTATTAGCGAAGTATGGTGAGGACTACCTAGTGATGAAGAGATGTCGAGTTGAGCCTACAAGTGTTTCGTGTTATGATGGATTATGGGTTATTTTGCCTGGCTGTCTGTTGTATATGCTATTCCTGATGAGGGGTCACACAGTTGGCCCAAAACATTGAATAAAGTCATTTTGTTTCGTTGCATCCACGAAATATTTTTTGTACTGGATGAGTGTTTTTACGGACAAGGAGTTTAATGAATTAACTTGGCAGATCTCGTCTGTACATTTGAGAGTGAGTTTCATTTCTCTCAAAAGTTTCTCACATACTGAATTGTTCCTGATTCCAAAAACGAGCCTGTCCCTGAGAGAGGAGTGATGTTGTCGAACTCACAGTTTTCTGCAAGTTTCCTCAGCGCTGCCCTGTACAGATCGTACAATTCTCCGGCTTCCGGTGCTTGACAATTAAATTTCAAACACTTGAGCGCAACATTCTTCCGTGGCTGACAATATTCTGAGAATATTTTCAGGATTGATCTTGTTCTCATCTCCACTATTCTCCCAGTTACTGCAAGTAGTGTAGACATCTCTCACTTCTTCCCTGATCACAGTCAGCAATACTGCCACCTGAACAGCCTCTGGCTTCTCCGAGAGACCAGTGGTCAAAGTGTAAACTCTGCCACGCCATCTCAAGATCGCTGTGCTTCCCTCTTTCAGTTTCTTCTTTCTCTCTGTCTTTCTCATTCCCTGAACTATTCATTTTCCTTGCCCATAAAGATGCATGCAATAACTATAGCACCGAGGTATACCCAGCCGTGATACTAAGTTTGATAGTGTTGAAGCAACTAGCAACAAAACACTTCATTTCCAAGCACCTAGACCACAGCCAAACACAAACATCCCATTGAGCCCACCATACACCTGCCTTTATGCCCATCACCACATATCCTAGCATCTCTAGCGCTCATTTTAACCCTGTTGCCATCATTCTCGCTGTCATTTACTTGACTTAAAGGTCCTAGTTTCAGGGTTGAAACATTTTCAATAAACTCGTTCTGCTTGTTGAGAGTGAACTTCTATGGACTTAATTTCCTATTAAGAAAATGCATCGTTTCTGTTGAGAAACTAATAAGCTTATGACTATGGAAGAGAGTTGTATACTACCAGCTACAATTACACAGTAGGGCACTCGGGCAAGGTCATAACAAGTCTGTTAAACATTGTATTGTCAAGTCTAGAATAACACACCAAAACAATGAGACACATATTTGTAGCCTACACAAACAACGATTATTAGGTGAATAACGTAAAAAGGTGTAAGTTAGGCACATGCATGTGAGTATCTGTAGATGTAAGTTAGGTTCCTGCAAACAGGTCACTACTCCTAACACAAACAAGTGACTACTCCCAACGTTTCCTATCTTTCAATACAGTACTTGAAACTCAAATTGGCTGAGTTACAGATAGTCATTATTCACCATAGCCATATTGTGTTGCACAGGTTTCACTGTTCGCGTTTGGGTTTGTGTCACTCCGTGATCTGCTGTTGATTTGTCCAAATGGGGTCTTCCTGACTCCTTGAATACTCAACTGTTCCCATCTGCTGCTGTTGTTGGTTTGTCCAGCACAATGTCCTCCTGAGTGCTCATATGCCTCTTCTTCCATAGAGTTTACTTCCCTTCTGTTTGTTGTTTCCCTCTCTTTTGTCTCTCTAATTTGTGGATGATTCCAGCAAAACACTTGACCACCAGACTGTAGAATCTAAGACCTCATGTCAACTTTTTCCACTATTTGTGCTGCTCTCCAAGTATTCTGAGCCTTCAGACCATTGTTCACGTCACTTATGCGAACTGGAGCGCCCAGCTGCTACGGGGAAAGCTCTATTGTATGTTTGTTGTAGTAGTGCTTTGCTTGCTGTCGTTTCATCATACAGCGTTCCCGAACATCTTGTTTCTCTTGAACGTCTGCTTCCAACAGTTGTGGTGCCGTTAGCAGTTTCATTCTGGTTCTCCAGCCCATGAGATGTTGTGAGGGACTGGTCAGTATGCCTGTGGAGGGAGTGGTCCACCATTCCAGGATGGCAAGCCATGGATCCTTGCCATCCATTCTGGCTTTTTAATAACGTTCTTTGGGATCTTTACAGTCCTTTCTGCCTTCCCATTTCCTCTTGGATGGTAAGGGGATGAAACTAGATGCTCCACTTTCCATTCCTCTGTAAATGACTGAAAAACACCGCTCAAAAACTGTGGGCCATTATCTGTTATCAGCACTTCTGGCATACCAAAATGGGCAAAAATCACTTTGCACTTCTTCACAACAGTTTCACTGCCTGTGTCTTTTAGATGTTTAATCTTCCACCAGTCTGAAAAATAATCCACTAGGCTCAGCATGTCCGTTGGCTTGACCGTGAACAGGTCAGCTGCCACACGGCTCTACGCATGCTGGGGAATCTCATGCGTCAGCATGGGCTGTCTTTGCTGCGCTGGTTGCAGAGAATTACAGGTTGGGCACTGTCCAATAAAATCTTTTAGCTCTGTATTTAGTCCTGGCCAAAACACACCCTCTCTGGCTCTTCTCAAACATGCCTCAATGCCAAGATGGCTGTAGTGGATCTAGTCTAAAATCTCACAGCGCATTGTAGTCAGAATCACCATGCAATTACTCTGGTAGACAATGCCATCTTGGACCGTCAGTTTATCTCTATAGGGCCACAATACTCGAAGCTGGTTTGGAGGCATGGCCCAATCTTGTGGCCATCCTTTCAAATTTTTTCTGTGAAGGCTGGCATTGTCTGGTCGTTGCGGTTTGCTCTCTGCACTTGTTCTAACCCAGCATCAGAAACTTGAACCGCCATTTTGTGGTCCATCTTCTCCAATTCTTAGTAGAACACCTGAATATTCATTTCTGGCATCTTTGTAGGTTGCTCTAGTTCAATTGGGGCTCGTAACAAAAGGTCTGCAACGAGCATTTGGAGTCCTGGTAGATATGTGACCTCAAGGTTAAATCTTTGCAGCCTTAGCAGCATCCTTTACAAATGGCTCAGTGCTGATAGCAGAGACTTCTTGAAAATCGGGATCAATGGCTTGTGGTCCGTTTGGGCTGTGATGTTTTGCAGGCCAAAATGAATCGATTAAACCACTCGCAGCCAAAAAGAATGGCTGCCAGTAAGCACTCCTTTTCTATTGGAGAGTAATTCCTCTTAGTAGGTGATAGAGCCACGGGTTGAAACTCCTGTAGGAGCGTAGCTCCCAGACCATATTCACTCACATCAGTTTTCAGGGTAGCTGGCTCTCTGACGTCAACGAATTTTAGAGTTGTTTCACTGGCAAACAGTGTCCGGATGAGATCAAACGCCTGTTGTTGACTTGACAGCCGTGCCCAAGCATTTCGCACTGTTAACTGCCTAAGGGGTGTGGCCAGCTCAGCTAGGCGTGGAATGAATTTTCCCATATAGTTAGCCAGGCCTAAATATCATTGGACACCTTTCTGGTTAACTGGTGCTGGCATTTCTGTGATGGCTCGGACACAGAGATTCGGAATCCTATGTTTACATACATTGACTTCGCCCATCTCAATGTATAGGCCGGGTCCCACACGAGTTACGGCCAGTCGCAACAAGGGAGGGGATCATGGGCCAGCACCGCGGCTATGTTGACTGGTGTACCCGTCCGGGCTAGTGGTTTGGGTGCTTGGACTCTGGTAACCGAGGTAGCAAGAAAAAAAGAAAAGCTCTAGATCTACCAGTTCAAATTGGAAAGGTTGACCCAGTAGTCTACTTTTGTACGATTGTGGTGCGTCGCAGTTGGATTTTTGTTATAACTCCTCTGTTGGTTGTCATGAAGGCGGGTGTGGTAAAGTTGTTGTTTGAGTTGTCCTCAGATCTAAAGGAAAGAGTGGAGACAAAGGTGAAGGACGCGAAGCAGACTTTGATGGCTTTGAACACTGCACGTGTCAAGTCAGTTAACATCAACAGCGTGCACTGAGCTGTGTTCCTGGATGCTCTCCAAGATTTGCCTCAAAGCCATACATTTCATGACCTCTTCTCCCTTGTCTTAGCTTTTTTCCCCATCATCCCTGCTCTGTTTTCACCCATCTGGAGATTTCTGTGTGGTGGCTCCACTACAGCAATGTTGCAAGCTGATGCCTTACGATCATCTGGCATCATTGCTGGAAACTTCTGTTGTCAAGCATCCAGACTGGATGACGGATGATTTTTCCTTGCGCTGTGGCCAGATAGTAATTCCGCTAGCTCAGCACGGAGACACCAATTATTGGCAAGTCTGCTGTCCATGTCCAGGGGAAGACGATAGCATTTCTGACCAGTTTAAAAACACTCCCCTGGCCTCCTCTCTGCCTGTTGCCCCAGGCAGTACCGCGACCTCCCTTCCTCAAGGAGACAGGCAAAATCTTTTTTATATCACGTCTGTGATGGAGATTATCAGGTCTGTGTGGAGAACGTTAACATAGCAAGGATAAGACTGCAGGGACGCGGTGCTTTGTGCATATGAAGTTATAAAAAATCTGTTTCTTTTGGCTGGAAGCATTGACGTCGAGCAGTTGTTGTGCATTTCGTTCTTCTTCTTTGATTGGAACTTGCTGAAGCTGGCTGCTGAAGCTGCTCGGCGACTGCGACTGCAGCTGTGCAAGACCAACATGGCTAAAGACAAGGCAAACTTAAATTTGATATTGGGATGGACTTGACGCTTCTTAGACAGTTGCGTGGCAAAGGAGTAGCTGTGTTCCAAAGGGGTAGTCCTGCCTTCAATGAAACAGCAAAGGAGCTAGTCACTTTTGATCCAAAACATTTCGGTGGTATATCGAAAAAAGCTCTCCGGGATCATGTGTACCCTCTGTTGGAGCAGCACTGAAAGACAGAGGAATGGGCGAGGAAACAGTCAGGAAAGGATGAGCAGTTTGATGAAAAAACACAGCTGCTCACTGAACTACAAGGACTTTTCGAGGAGAAGGACACACTGGTGATGAAACAGAAAGGGGATCGATAGTCTGAAGTTGCGAAAGCAGCCCAGCGCAGAGCTGATGCTTGCAAAACATTGGCTGCTAAGAAGAGGAAGAACACAGAGAATCGGCTTGATATGGATGAAGAAGAAAAGAATGATTTGGATACATATACCCCAGCTGCAGAGGAGTAGAAGCCCTGTGCTAAGCGTTCTGCCAAGTGTCAATCTTATGGCTCTGAACTGGACGTTTGCACTGACTCAGCAGTCACTTACTTGCAGAAGAATAATAATGAGGATTGGATTATTGAGAAAGGAAGGCTTGAATTTGAACGTAAGCGGCTTGAGTTACAGGAAAGGGAGAGCGAAGAGAGACGACATGGAATGAGAAGAAAGGGAGGCGAGACAGCTGAAAGAGCGAGCTGACAGAAAAAAGAGAGAGAGATGGGCAGTATTTGACACATTGGGTAAAATTATAGACCAGCGGAAGTAATTTTATTTCTTCACACAAAATGCATCAGTTTAATCACAATTGTGTTCGCTTTTGCTTCCCATTCGTTTATATCTTGGGCTTTTTACTTTTTTTTGGGGGGGGGGAGGTTGAGGGAGAAAGGTAGACAGAATGATCAACATCATGAAGCCGTGTGTCGTTTCAGATGAAATGTGTTGTTATTTCTCTTTTTTTGCTTCTCATTGGATTTACTTGGCCTTTGCTTTTATTTTAATGAAAGAATATTTGCCTGGATTACCGACATCAAGAGATGCGGCTTCAGAGTGAAATTTAAAGGGGTTCCAAGTGCAGCTGTATCTGCAGCGCAACATGCAACTAAAAAATTTGGCCTCTCAACAGGCGGAATTGGCAAAGACTAGTCTCCTTGTTGAGAGACTCTAGATATAATCTTCTCCCAACAACTTGAAGAGGGAGCAAGACAGCTTTTGTAGCATCATCTCTTAAGGCTAACATAAGGAGTAAAAGCTCTTCCTCATCAATATCATTGTCATCTCGTGTGCCAGGAGAAACAAAGCAATGATCAACTTCTTTCTCCACAACACGCCAATGAGCCATTGCTTTGTTTAACTCGAAGTGCAACAACGATGACACCTGTACGAATATTTTTTCGGTTTGCAAAACGCAGTTCATGAGACAAAATTTCGGTTCGTACTATGAGCCGAACCATAGATGCACTGGGTCTGAACTGAACTGAACTCCCGGTTTGCAAAACCTCCCTATTATTAATAGTCCACAGTAGTACAATCAAGTTACCCCTCCTAAGCACCGTAACAGCCTTTGCTCTCCACCAAAAGGCAACAAAGGAGAGGCGCCAGAAAGCACCAGAAAGATCTGTTGATGACAGACATGACTGATAACCGCCTCTCAGCAGCTCCAGCCTCAACTACAATTTGGTAAGAATAGTTTCTTCTCGACGCAAGGACAGGCTAGGATACGCCACTTCTTCAGCCGCTCCTAGCCATCTCTTCAAGGGCAGCACAGTTGTCTGTCATGCGCTGCCTCAGCATTTCTTGTGTCCCTCCCCCACCCCTCTCCAGGATAACAGCGCAAATTGACCAAGGGGTGAGTAGACAAGTGCACAGATGTTTAGCAGACAGAATGATATCTGCTGTGTCTTCTGTTTTTTTTTTCAGCGCAGCACTATAGTTGTCACCCGACTCCTGCCAGAGGAGAGTACGGCAGCGAGGGTCAAGGTTTGCATATACATCAGATCATCTTCCTTTCAATTGGTGAAAGAGGTTCTGCTCCTGCTGTGCAGTAGGAAATGCCTTCTGCTCAAGAAAAGCCTTTACTGGTAAAATTCATGTCAAGCTGTCACGGACTGACCACATAAAACATTGCTGGTCACACTTTTCAGTAGTGGCAGCGTTGCCATTGTCATGAATGGCGCTGTCAAGATGGGGACCAACATCTAGCTTCCTGAAGAGCTTGCAAACATTGTCATATGTAGGAAGGTAGACCCACTTCTGCTGCAACAAACGCCTGGTGCTGTTGTAATCTCTCTGGCTTAAGCTGTTGGCAGTGAGGAACTCCATCTGACTCAGAGAAAAGAACAGATTGGTTTTGCGTTTGAAAGTTTCCTGCCATGCAGTGCGCAAACTGTGGACAACTGTAAACTGCTGTTTTCAGGAGATTTGAGTGGTCTAGCATGAGGCTCCTGACAAAGTCATTCACGTCATTGAAGGTATTTAGATTCACAGCAGAAATGGACAAGTCTATTCACCAATGGTGATGCTTCAGTGCAAGCACAGACGACTTGCCTGCATTCCTGCACCGAACATTCTGGAGTTGTGATGCCACCTGCTGAACTTCTTTCGAAAATTTAGAAGATGCAAAGCACCGGTCATACTGTGGTTTCACTTCAGCCAAAGGCTGCTGCAACGAGTAAGGCCAAAAAATTCCAGTTTAGACCACTCATGTCTGGTTTTTGGATTGAGATTGGGAAGAACATCTGGTACCACTTTGTCTGCAGATGAAGCCTCTTCCAAACAGCAGTTTCCTGTTTCTGGAGGGTCCTGCCATTTGCAGCAGTGCGTGGGCTTGCTCTCTTAGTCTGCAAAGACTTCGCAGGTGGCTTTTTGTGGTAAATGTCAGGTAAGTGAAGAACATGTTGCTCACCATGCGCCACCAACCAGCAGGTATTTTCCTTCTCTTCTGCAGTCCTCATGACGCCTCTCCAGCAGACAATGTTGTTTTTTCTTAATCCACGGCAGGGAGACATTACATCCTCAGGCGATTAAAGCTGGCCTCTAACAACTTGAGCAGAAGGCGGGCAAGGCAAGGGTTCCATCTCAGCGGCATTTGCCTCACACGCAGTGACATCTGCTCAAGAGAAGCTGATAAAAGATGGTCCAGGCCATCTCCTACCTGATCTCGGGTGTTCTGTCTGGCCGATCTGAACAAGAAATTGGTTGCATGCTAGAGTGGGACTGTCTGCTACAACTGTCACATCGTGACGCTGGTCATCACAGGAGCTGGAGCAGGGGAACAACGGGTTGGTGCCACTTGGGCTGGTGATCACCTCACAGAAAATACAACAAGCACTACCATCCCGCAGGGAAATAGACTACTTGGAATGAACAAATGGCAGAATGAGCCTCACAGCGACTGTACGTCCTCTCAGAACCTTCTGTTCTCGCTCTTCCTCCTAGAAACAAGGACGTCCAGGGTCAATCAGAAACGCAAACTTGCTCCTTGATCCACTCATCTGTGCCATACCATTTGAAATGAACAGAACTCTAATCGGATTGCTTTGAATTCAAATCTGATTACTTCCTTATAGATTGCCATAACTTTTGAACGCCTGGGCCAATTTCCAAAAGCGACACACCAAAAGAAACAAGAGGTCAAGCCGAACACTACAGTTTTTTTGTTGCCAGGCAATGCATGGTTAATCCATAGCATGCAATTTTAGGTGCGCGGGCACTGTACCCAACACGCGCGCATTTAAAGTCATCATGTCCGCGTGGCCTATTGCCGCCATACAAAGTGAGATCACTGTGGGACTTTCTCAGGATCCACTAGGAGGCCCTTTTCACTGATCACACTCAGATCAGTTAAGGCATACCAAGGCACTGCGGCCACGGTGACCATATAGAGGAGGTAAAATTCAATTGGGGCACCTTAAAATTATCTTTGCAATCGTCGCAACCGTTACTAATGTGGTTGCGACTGCATAGTAATGCATGGAGAGTCAAGGAGCGTAAGGCGATCGAGAACACGCACCGACAGGGGCTGGGAGCAAGGAAGGATGTCATTGTCAGGGGAACTCATACCTGAGCAGGCCGGCTGCGATGAAGAAGACACGGAATGACCCCTGCAGCCTCTGGTTTTTTCTCTTCAGTCTAGATGAGAGGGGAAGTCTTTCCATTTTTCCCTATGTGTTCAAAGTTAATGGGTAGGGCACAGAACAAGTTTAACTCTTGGGCTTGAACCAAATCGCTCTATTTCTACTAGTTCCAGTTTGCGTTCGGGAAGTGCTGATCTCTAAACAATGGCGGACGAAGAAGAAGCACCTTGGCGAGTAAAAAACCTTTCCATTTAGGGAAACCACAGGAATGATGGTCAAGTCCAAGGGTGTTTAAGGAGTATCGTTGTGTACTGGATCCATTGCTGGGTGGGTGAACAAATCGACCGTGTGGAATCACATAGAACCTGGCCTTTCTATTGGGACATGCTTTTGAGCAGGCGAGGACAAAGGGCATGTCCCATTGTTTTTTGAGGAAATGTGCTCTTAATCTTAGCCTTTAATGAAGTCCTGTACCAAATTTTAAGATGCCACGATACTAGGAACATGTTCAACGAAAACGAGCGTCTTCCATTGAATTTGCATGCCTTAACTGACCAGAGCATGGTCCATACAATGCACTCTCGGCAGTCGCAGGTGAAACTTTTTTGAGTTCCATTTAAGCCCCACAGCCCTGGAACGCTCAAGGAGTTGTCGCAGATTCACGTCATTGTCAGCTATTGCCCCTTCCATTGTCTGCCCACATCCTATCACCGATACACCATTGGCAATGTTTTGTACACCAGGTTAGCCAATTAGTGCATCTTGCAGTCGTCGCTGGAGGTCTTCAGACGCTACAGAAATACCAAACAGCATACACAGCCATTAACAACGGCCATTTGGTGTCCAAATTGTCATTAATATGCTGTGGCATTCATCTAGGATGACCTGCCAAAATCCATTCTTTGCATTCAACTTCGAAAATACTGTCAGTATGTCAGCATAACATCGTCCAGTCTTGGCATCATATAGCGTGGTCATTTTAGGGCCACATTCAAACCCTTAGGATCAATGCAGATTCAAAATTTCTCAGGAGATTTGACTGCCACCATACTACGGATCCAGTTGGTTGGCTCGGCTACTTTGACAATTCTGCCATCTTCCACCATCTCATTGAGTTTTGCTTTTAGCTCCTCTTTTAGTGGCTCTGGTACCCTTCTGGGTAGGTGTTACACTGGCCGACCTTGTTGACCTACCACCAAGTGACAGAGCTCTGGCAATTGCGCTAGGCCATCTAAACAGTCCTTGTATTTGTTGAATATCTCTGCTTTTGACCTAACTTGTTTTAGTCTTGGCAGGTTTGCTTGCTCCTCCTTGGTTGCGTTCACATTGATCACTTAGAGCTTCAACCATTTGCATTACTCTGCTGACAGTAAAGGAGGTTGTTGCCAATCATCAACAATGATTGTAAAATCCAGTTTGTGCCATAGATTGTTGTGCCATGCCACCATCGTGAACTCTCCCAGTGGCTTAACAATCATACCGTCGTAAATTTTAGACGAACTCGTGCCGGGCACATAGCTGAAGTGACAGCTGCTTCGTCCAAAATTCTGCAGTATTTTCTGTATGACATTACATTACATGTCGTGCCACGGTCCAACTGACAGCAGATGTTCGGTAGATATTCCGTGCGTTCTCGTTGCTCTTCATTGTTAACCTTCTTCCTTGGGAAAATTAATTATCAAAAGAAGCATTTCTCAAAGTTTATTTTTCGCAAAGTCTGCCCGCCAGACCGGCTAATTAATAACTTATAAATCAGTATCCTGTTTAGCGTCTGGTGTGATCTTGCACTCACGGGCTCACAGGCTAAATCAACTGTAACACTGTAGACAAACATGTACTGTAGTATGTAGTCTCCACTAGATCACGCTAGTAAAGTTGCGCTCTCCATGACCTGATGACCCAGCTGTACGCATAAACATGATAAATAATTATTATAATGTTGCCAAGCAACCGTGCCCTTAGGTAATTGGCCAACCAGAGCCGGTTTGCATTGCAGACAAGGCCGCCATGGCCTGCACGACGCGTCGCCACAACGGCCTAGTTCTAGATCAAACTGTCAACATTCCAACCTACTAGTATAGTACCACTATTCTTGGTACTTGTACTACAGCAGTATTTCAGTTCGACTTTGAATTTCTATGACCTGCCCTTAGCTGAAGCGACAGCTGCTTTGTCCAAAATTCTGCAGTATTTTCTGTATGACATTACATTACATGTCACGCCACGGGCCAACTCCCAGCAGATGTTCGGTAGATATTCCGTGAGTTCTCGTTGCTTTTCATTGTTAACCTTTTTCCTTGGGAAAATTAATTATCAAAAGAAGCATTTCTCAAAGTTTATTTTTCGCAAAGTCTGCCCGCAAGCCCGGCTAATTAATAATTTATAAATCAGTATCCTGTTTAGCGTCTAGCGAGATCTTGCACTCACGGGCTCACAGGCTAAATCAACTGTAACACTGTAGACAAACATGTACTGTAGTATGTAGTCTCCACTAGATCACGCTAGTAAAGTTGCGCTCTCCATGACCTGATGACCCAGCTGTACGCATAAACATGATAAATAATTATTATAATGTTGCCAAGCAACCGTGCCCTTAGGTAATTGGCCAACCAGAGCCGGTTTGCATTGCAGACAAGGCCGCCATGGCCTGCACGACGCGTCGCCACAACGGCCTAGTTCTAGATCAAATTGTAAACGTCCTCACCTACTAGTATAGTACCACTATTCTTGGTACTCGCACAACAGCAGTATTTCAGTTCGACTTTGAATTTCGATGATCTGCCCTTCCTCGTTTGTAGGTAATGGGCTGGAAGATGTCGTTAACTGGCTGGTTGAGCAAAGCCAACCCTTCGCTCCTTAGAAAATACAATCAGCCGAGAAATTCAGGCCTTCCGGATCCTAATACCGCTTCTACCGCGAGTACCACTGTTACAACGCAGATGTGCGTTTGCGGATTGCTAGGTCGGCAGAAGTTATAGGACTTATGGCAACTTCCCGTAAGTATTCGCGAGAATTACAACATGACGTGTCTGTGTCGACCGTGAAATCCATCCATTGTGACTATTGCCGTCAAGTTGCTCATGTGGTAGACTCAGCCAATATCGCGAAGCTAGAAAAGAAAGACTGTGGCCGTCACCTTCTCTTAGGTCCTATCCTGGACCGATGTGTTGTCAATTACTTTGATGCCGTTCGTGTCGCAGGTGGCATAGTTAATCGACGTGTTGCAATCGCAAGTGCTCTAGGCATCGTAAAGGCACATCAACTGAGCCTGTTACCAGAGCGTGGTGAAGATCTGCAATTGACCAATTCATGGGCGGAATCTATCCTCCGTCAAGGCAAATTTGTCTGACGAAAAGGGACAAAAGCAGCGAAGAAGGTTCCAGACGACTTTGAAAAGCTGAAGCTCGCTTTTCTGGAGAGAATTTCTGAAACAGTGCACCACTACAACATTCCCAAGGAGCTCGTTATCAGCATGGATGAACAGGACTCAAAGTAGTCCCTGTCTCCAACTGGACACTCGAAAAAGGGCGCTCAGCAAGTCACCATCGTTGGACTCGAAGATAAAAGGCAGATAATGGCTTTTCTTGGCATGGCACTTGATGGAGCTCTTCTGCCTCCCCAGCTTCTTTATGAAGGTGTGTCTAGCCGCTTTCATCCACCGGTGCAATTTCCCGCTGGTTGGGATATTTATCACAGTGCCAATCATTGGTGTAATTGGGAAACTATGCTAAGGTACATCGAGAAGGTTCTTGTACCATGGATGTGTGGTTGAGCGCATGGCTGCTCGATCCGGGCCCCGGCACACCATGAACGTGTACACCAACATTAACATGTACACACATGACCCAGTGATCCCTCCAGAGGCGGGTCAGGCGGGTCAGCGACCCGGTTGAAAGCACCTTGTACTAGGCTGAAATTTTATAGCCGGTACAGCACTGACCCGGCTGAATCATAACTCAAAAGAACCTTTTTAAATTTTGTCAATGCGGCCCTGCAAGAAACGGATTTTGGCGTGCTGATAGTGATACTGCTGCTAGATGTAGATGTACACGCAGCTCACGCGAGCACGTTGAAGTGTATCCCAACACCACAGGAAGTGTATCAACAACTTGTTGCTGGTATGCCGCGGCGCAACTTCAAACGCACGGTAGTCTACGAGATGTTAAAACCGCAATGTTTCAGTAACATTTAGTAACGTTTCAGTAACGTTTCAGTAGCGTTCATGTTGCAAGCTAGACTGTAAAGTGTCTGTGCATCCATCATCATCGTCACTGAGAAGTGATTCATCGCTAGATCTAAGATGGAGCCTGCAAAGAAGAAGCCAAGGTTACATGCTTTCCAGGAGAGTTGGAAGAAGGGTCGACCCTGGCTTCTGTACAACTCGGAGGAGAAAGCCATGACATGCGCGTTTTGCCAGCGCCATCACCAGGCCAAAGGCGGTAGCGGGTTTGGCCGAGATGCATGGACGAAGGGCTGCAAACGGCTCAAGCTGGAAGTGGTTGTTGAGCATGAACGTTCCAAGCCTCACCGTGATGCGCAGGTGGCTGAGCAGACCAATCAGGGCGTCCAGAGACAAGGCGGATTGTTTGCCAGGCAGATGATCCTACGGGACAGCGCAACGACATTAGGGATGAAGTTGCTGTTCCGGTTAATCAAGGAGAACGTCGCACTCGACAAATGGAACTCCTTGAAAGGTAGGTCGCTCTTATTCACTATAGGCTATTGTCAATAGAGCCTAGCCTGCCTTGACCTACGAAGGCTGAGCACTGTCTTACGTGTCCTTGGCATGGTGCTTATGGTCGCTGCAGATCTCCTTGCTTTTGTGGGAATGGAAGAGCGAGTGTCACGCATGCGGCTGGCAGGAAATGCCACGTACCAGAGCTGGACAGCGCTCGACGACATGCTCAAGGCCCTCTACGGTGTTGTCCAAGACCAAACGAAATCGGCGGTTGCTAACGCAGCCTTTAGTAGTGTCATGAGCGATGAGTCGACTGATGTCAGCAATGTAGGCCAGCTGTTGGTGC
>JAOWAW010000252.1:2633-16766 GCA_028565695.1 Nicola tetela | reverse complement strand
CTAGGCTTGCGCATGCGGCGGGCATGATCAGTAAGCACCACGTACAAAGTGGCGTAGTATAATTATGGCTCTTTGCCCATCGTGATCGCCCGCCTCGGCTGTCCATTAGTACTAGTAAGCTTAAAGCGGCAGTGTCACCGGGCGGAGTGTATATAGCGACGCCATTTTAGTGGGGAAACAAAATGGCTGCCAACCAAAGTCCTATAATACCAAACTATAGATGCAGTTGATCTAGCTAGTGCGTTCTTGCTATAGTGCATCAGTAGGCCTACAGTGTGCCAGGATTGAAATCATATAGTTATAGCATACGCGACATACAGCTCGGCCGGTGACACTGCCACTTTAAGAAGAGAAGCAAATTAACACAGTGCCGCTTTGTTGACAGTACTAGCGTTTATCTGCATCACGCAGCATAATTTTTTTCAGTGACAGATCAGACTGGAATAAATTTCCCACGTGACGGTTACTGCAACCATCTCATGCTGCGGCAATTATCAAATCAGCGCCAGCACTACGTCTTCGGGAGCAAGACCAGGCATATGGACACAGGATTGCAATTGAGGGGAAATACTGACTCACTCAGCTAGCTGCAGCCATGATGCCTGTTAAACTACTGGGCGCTAGAACCACTATAGATGTCAGGAGATGTTTCTTGATGAACTCACGGATAGGTGAGCGATCGCGAGCGCATCGAGCACCTTGACGTCCCGTACCCTCGGGCAAAGCGTCATCATCAGTATACTATCTCCCTTCTTATTGGGTAACAACTGCTGTGCATCCCGCGTAGCAGCCCAAGGCTCATATTCATACGCTTGTCAGGCTGATATTGGGGGTACCTATACAGGTAATGGCTTTCAAAGCGACGGGGTTATATTAAGGTGGACAAAAACTGCAAAAGCAGATGCAAAATAACAAAAGAAAAAAATTGAAAACAACCACTTAATTGGACAGCAAGCACCACTGTACATATTTCTGAGAGCATTGGCGTTATTGCTCTTTATTTATATGTTGAGTATAAGGCTATTAGTCTATTCTTGCAATTGAATGAACTTATATACATGTACGTCAGGATTATTTTTTCAGGGCAGGGGTCTATACACAGAGGGGTTTACGGGAGGCTTACACACAGAATTCTACAGTAAGAAATTATTAAAAGGAGGCTTATAAAACCTTGAATTATATTTATAGACAACAAAAGGCATGAGCAGCAAGCGGACATGTAAATTTGCTATCACATCTTACCACTGGTTCTGGACAGGTTTGTGAACAATCCCATCGATAAAGGACCAACACACATGTATGTGGTGGGATATGTATATGGTGGGATATGGATATGGTGGGATAGGTCTAAGGTGGGAGTTGATCAACTCATCAGTTTAATTTCCTTAACCATGTCTTTATTAGAATGTGCGATTTTCACGTAGCTGATAATAATTTTCAAAGTTTGTTTGCAGTAAATGACATTATACTAACACCACAGAGTCTACAAGAGAAATGCAACCTTAAAGAGTATTGCATTCTATTTGGATGATCATGCAGGCACATGTCTCTACAAGTGGATCCGTCAAGCCGGTGTCCCTTCCAAAAACGCCAAAAAGTATGAGAAGTTGTTACAAGCTGGACAGGCATCAGAAGCAACCCTGAGATCGGACACGCTCTCTCCTTCTCTGCTAAGTGTTGTACTGCAAGGAGATTTCAATAGTGCAACTGCTATCAAGAATTGCATTGGTAAGCCATGTCTTAGCGATATAAAGGGCTTTGAAAAGACTCCCTTATGTTCTGAGTTAGTGCTTGTTTAGCCACAAGTTTTGATTTTCTGCAAGCCAATTAATCACATCATTGTAGTATGCATTTTTTGATGTTTTATTATTTTATTTTTAATATCAGGCTGGTACTGATACTTGTCCGGTCCTGGTGCAGTTTCTTAAGTGTGCAGCATGATCAGGGCACAGTTCAGGTTTGTTCACAGACAGAAAACAATCTGAGGCTTCTTCTTCAGAATTACCAACAATTACATACTTCTCTGAAAGGCCTATAGGCTTTTACTGGACACTAAAGTCAGCCCCCTTTTCCATTATTTAGTATACTACCGCAGTAGTTCTGTGGCCTCAGCGTTAAGCCGGTTTTTTTTTCAGCACAACACAGTGAAAACTGCCACGATTACAATCCCTGTAAGCGTGGGGGAGAATGTGTGTTCAACTCAACACAAAGGATTAATACGTGCAGGTGCCGGAAAGGACTGCATGGAGACCTTTGTGAGAAAGGTTTGAAATATTAATTAGCCATTGATTCAGAGCTGAATTTCACTGATGTTCTTATCATAAAATATTAATTATAGCTATGGCATGGATTTGATCCTATGTTTTTTTTCTGACAGGGACCAGCCGTGCCTAAAGCATGAGATGTAAATTAGAGCTAATTTTGAAAACTATAGGTCACAGTTTCAATGCGATTGTATTGCATTCTGTAAGTGTCGGTTGAGAAAATTTTGAGGGAATTTTGTTAACATTTGCACTTCTGTGAAGTGAAGAGCATTTCTAGAAAAGATGGTACGTCGAGGTGAAGGTGGATGTACACTGATCCTACGTCAAATTCTGCATTGACGGCAGCTGACTGTGCACACTTGGGGCAAGTGCAGCGCTGTATTGCTGGTGTCACAGTGTCTGCGTGACTGCCACCTGATATTCTTCTTGCTAGACCCACCCTTAAGCCCTCGATTGGCCAAGTGCTGAAGAGCTGAGTGTGGACTTTTTTTGCTTATAAGCTAGTCTGTAACAACATTGGGATTAACTGTGAATTGAGTTTTATCTACAAAGAGTGAATTGCCTCACCATGCTTGCACCCATGCAACCCTTCACAGTAATCAAATTGAGGTGTTTGGTATAGTATTCAATAAATAAAGATAAGCAAATCTAGAGGCTGATTCCTACTTCTTGCTCATTTTACTGCCTTCACCATCCCATAGAAGTAAGTCAACAGTACAAAAAGGGTAGCAGCTGGCACTGTCCAAACCATTTTTGGCCAATGCAACGAAAATAATGAGAGTTTGCTGTACACACGTATAGAAAAAATATAGCAACAGATAACCCAGTCCCTGGCCTAGCCTCAAACCGGTCCTTAGGAACCAGTAAATTGTTTGCAAGAACATGTTTTCTGGCTCTTTTACTATAATTGAGTATATACGCTCAGCCACAAAGAGAAAACGGCTCTCACCTGTGTCATTTGGATTTCTTTTCGGCTAGACTGTGACGAGTGTTCAGATGAAGCAGTTACACAAGGAACTCACTGTACCAGCCTACGTCACAATTGCCATAGCAACGCTACCTGCACCAACACACATGGGTCATTTCATTGTTCTTGCAAGCCAGGCTTCATTGGTAATGGAATGTCATGTTTAGGTAAGTGCTACTCATGTTGCTATTGCAATGACAGAGGTATACATAACTCACCCCAGTGTTCAGCTGCAATTGTTCTTCTGGTGTGTAACGAACATGCAGCATCCATGCATAATATCATATTAGATTGAGGAAGAGCACCTGTCACACTGCACAACTTTGAGCAATTTTATTATTAGCTGAGCAATTACGTGAGTGTGTGTGTGTGTGTATGTGTGTGTCAACCTGTGTATATTTACGTGTGTGGGATGTGTGCTTCCTGCACAGATGCCATTGACTGCAAACGAAAGCCTTGTAGTCGCAATGCCGGATGCAAAGACACATTTGGATCTTATACCTGCTCTTGCTTCCCTGGATACCAAGGAAATGGCAAAGTCTGCCAAGGTACGATGGTTGCCGCACTTCAAGCTGCAATATAGATGTATAGAATATGTAGAGATAAACAGGTAGGGTAGTATATCCAGCCCTTCCATATGATATGAAGAGTTATACTCATATAGCTAAGC
Source organism: Nicola tetela (assembly GCA_028565695.1). Taxonomy (NCBI): domain Eukaryota; kingdom Metazoa; phylum Porifera; class Calcarea; order Clathrinida; family Clathrinidae; genus Nicola; species Nicola tetela. Next base: position 12,865 of record JAOWAW010000252.1, on the reverse strand, counting down.
AAACTACTTCATTTCAAGGCACACAACTTAATGCACACACAAGTACAACATGAATCACACTTTGTACATGTAAGGACAAAGTTTCTTTGGCTTACTATAATTTGTAGTGCCATGCTCATAAACAGTTTCATCAAAGCAATTGAAAAAATTGCTCTCCTGCCCAGAGTTGACACAGCAGTTCTAATCATTCTAACATTCCCTTTGTTCTGTATGTTGTGTGACTAGATGTTATGGAGTGTCACAGCAATCCATGCCAAAATGGTGGACAGTGCCATGATCTTATCAACGGGTACACATGCCTTTGTCCAATTGGGTATGAGGGCACCCACTGTAAAAAACGTAAGACATAAATGGTGGGATAATTAAACTTCATATGAAAATCTCACTCTGATTGGCTAATTTTCACCTACTTTTCTTCCTTGATGTTTGTGTCCTATTCTACGCTCTTATAGTGAGTGTCTTTCCTCTCTGAATGCAATTACAGAAACAAAAAAATGATTTTTCACTCTCTTCCACGGCTGAAACAACCACGAGACACCGCATCATATATCGTAAAACCCTGTAAATATGTACCTTCTGATTTTCCAGGAAATCCTTGCAAAGCTCAATGCCCCCTTATTGCATACCCCCAAAAAATATGTACCCTCAGCAATGTTCTACACACATGCACTATATATCTATAGCTGACACGATCAACGGTACATAAGCAATGGACACAACACAGGGTTTTCTTGCAGGACTTTTACCCCTGTTTCTTCGTACACCCCACCCTACTCCCCAAAAATAAGTTTGTTCCCCAAAAATAAGGACTGCGACCTCCACTCTTCCCAAAAAGTAAGTATGTACTTATTTGCAGGGTATTATGGTACTCAACTTATGCTGTCATTCTGAATCAAGGCTGCTACACTTCGTGACATGACTTGGGCCTCAACTACATGATTTTTTCTTAAATTTGGGCTCTGCATTCTCTACTTAGTCTAAAGCTCCTCTATAAATTTATTAATATAATATCTTCCTGAACACTGTCATCCTCTAGCTCAACAATGCCATCTCATGACCTCCCAACTTGATAATAACCTGACCCTGTTCTCTTTCCTGGCCACAAGATCCAACTGTTGTCAAACTTACTATTCCTTTAGAAATTAACATTTTCTTATGACCAGCTCATCCTTCATAACTCAGGGGCTGTGCTTCCCTACTTTGTGACCTGCATCACTTGTCTTTCTGTGCTGCATGCAACTTCTTACTAACCCTTCTTGCAATATGTCTGGCTAATTCCTTTTGAAAACCCATTAGGGGGAATCATCTTTTATTTTAACCTTATTTACTGTTTTTTTTTCTGTGAGTTCTCCTCTTTGATGAATTTTTCTCCTCTGGCATTTTTTCTAATGCATGCAGTCCCGATTACTTTTGAGTGGCTTGAGGTCCATATAACTAATCTTTATATAATTTTCTATATTCAATCTTTTCAGCTGTTGTGCCATTATGTGCCTGGTATAACAACAGCTTGCCTTTCACCTATCTCTAGCTAGTTACTTGGGTAAAGAGGCAAACTCTCTATGCTTCAAAAAGGTTTTCTCACTGACATAGACTAGGCAATGAAAAGTTTCTAGAGACTGTGCTTTTTGATACCAGATTAATTGCAAATGGGAATTTGGTTTGGTACATTTACGGACGTCCTGTTCTCAACTCAATATGGTTATATTTCTTTCATTTAACAGAGTGGCTGCAACGGGAACTGCACAAACCTCTTCCTGGAGACTTGCGTAAACTCACTCAGTCAATGATGAAACTAGCTGCAGAAGTGAAAAAAATGGCAAGTGACACATACAAGCACAGAGTGTGCAACAATTCATGATCATGTGGAAGGATGTCCGCCACTCCCTGGCTCATCCTGCGCTTACAGAATATCTCATGAGTAATTTTTCTCATGTGAATTTGTCCAAATTTCCACGTAAAATCTGATTTCTTGTGAGATTTTCATGAGAATATCATGAGACATCGGGTTTCATGTGGAAATTTGGTCATATTCTCACGAGAAAAAATTAGTTAAGAGAATTTTTCGTGAAGGTAACCCCTTCATTGGATATCAACATGTGTAAATGATTTACACTTAGTTGTGTACTATCACTGCGTTAATATTTTTCTGATCTTCAAGATATTCCGTTGAGATTCACCATTTTACATCCTTGGCAATTTTCTTCTTCTGCAGGCAAAGACAGTTGCTACTCTTAAGGAGAAAGTTGGTAAGAAAGTCCTTGTGCTTATGCATGTCCTCAGCAACTTTAGTAGTCAAGTTTCTTTTCAGTGATCTGGCAGGCAGAGTCAGAAAGAGACCTCCATGCACTTATAACCATTAGGCTTGTCCTCACAGAGTGGTTTAGCGGTTACGATAAAAAATTCTGGTCTGCTCCAGCAGCTGTTTTGTTAGGCAATGTTTGGCCAGGATGTAGCCCCCATGAGAATCTGAGGCATCAGAAAGATTTCACATATAAATTTCGACAAATTCTAATAAGAGAGATTTTTTGTGAGAATTTTTTTGTGAGGGTGACCTTCTTCAGGTTGAATAAGATCCCTGTTGTTTTGTTTAAATGTGTTTTTGTTTTTTATTTTTGTTTGTTTTGTTATTATTGTTGTTGAGTTGTTTACGAGGATTGTCCAATAGCTCAGTAGGTCAGGTGCCAGTAAAGAAGAATTGGAGAAAAAGAGACAAACTTGACCAGAAAAGAGAGGACAAAGTGACAAGAAGAAACAAACTGGTGGATTGGTCGAGCAGTTAAGATCACGTGAATTTCGTTTCAGCTAGGTGCTTGGTTGTTGTAGGTTCGAGTCCGCTGTGCATTCCCAGCCAGAGTAAAGTGAATGAGAAAAATTATTGGCTTTGATTTTCCTGGCGAGAATGGCCTTTCCTGAAGTATAAAAAATGCAGTGTTCACAACCAAACACAGATATCTATCCAACTGATAGCGTGAATGAACAGCAGGCCTAAACAATGACAGACTATTTGACTCAGCTAACAGAACATGGCAACCAAATGTTCCAAATGGGCATGATAAAACAACAAACAAAAAACGACGACAAGTGGTGACTGGTTAATACCGCCGCAAACTGGATTCCACGACCACATCTCTGTGATCTTTGTGCCCTATAGGGAAGCCTGATTAGCTTGGGGAGCAAGCATCCCACAAAGTCCTTGGGGCCTTTCCGGCAATCAGCTGCAAGAGAAAAGAAAGACAGTGTTCTCTCCTCAGCCAGGCCAGTGTGTGGAGTTGTATATCATATATGGTAGCTAGAATCAGTGGGGTGGTTGTCAGGGCAGGGGTTGTCAGGGGCTGTTGGGGGCTGTCGGGGCAGGGCTGTTGGGGTGGGGGATGTTGGGGCGGAGTCTGTCGGCTAAATGTGAGGTAGCCTTTGTTAACTTCAGCTATATTTTCTCCAGCTTCCTCAGCAACCCCTGTGGTATGCCTGCCCATACTGAAACTCAATCAATTGAGAGCAATTGTACATATGCATGTGGTCTGATATCAACTGGGCATGTCTATACCCAATCAAGGTCTCAGCTGATTTTGGGGGCATTATTGCTTTTGTTGCCTCTTTGGAGATTCTCTTGGCAGTAAGGGACAACAGGTTATAATGGAGGTTGCAGCAGGCACTCTTATTGCTATCACTTCAGTTGGAGTGATACAGTAGTGTATCATCTGCAAAGAGTGCTGAGGATGCTTGAGTCATGTCAGGCATGCCTTTAACAAAAAAAAAACATACAAGAAAAGCAAGGGACCTGGTACAGACCCCTGGGAAGCTCTGAAAGATATCACTGTTGATTATAAGAGGGCTCTCTTTTCATATTCAACATAAATATGGTTATCCAGCCATTCATGGCCAAAACATTGTCCAGAAATATTTTCCTAACAAGGAAAGAAGTTTTCTTATTCATGGCTAAGTGTATTGTATAGTTAAGGTTGTACAATGTAGGTACAGTGTAGTGTCTGTTAAGTGCTTAAGATGCTACTGAAGTTACACACTACTCAGTGTATGCTTTGGTAGACTCCTTCAGTGTTCCTCTCCATGGAAATCTTTAGTATAATGCTTGCAGTTTCGGGAAGTGAAATATGTCAGATGGCTGTTTGATTCTCTGGGGTAAACTGCCTTGTAGTCACCAGCAAAATATGACACAACACTCATTAGTCATTGCTTCATGCTAACTTTTGTTTTCTGCAGCCAAGAACTACTGCCAGCCAAACCCTTGCCAGAATGGAGGAAGATGTATTGACCAAGATGACAGCTACATGTGCCTTTGCAAATTTGGCTACATTGGAAAAAACTGCTCAATTGGTACAGAAACTGGTGTATTCTCTAGAAGTGTATGTTCCTAAATGGCTCAGGTTTTCATTGCTGTTTTTCTCTTACATTTACCTGGCTAAACTTTCGGACGTCTTCGTTCTTCTCCAGGCAAATCCTGTCAAAGCATTTATTCTGCTGGTGTACGAAAGTCTGGTAAGTAAACTCTTCACAGAACATCCTTGAAAATGTAGTCAATGTGTTCAAAATATAATTATCTGTGAATCTTTAGGTGGAACCGTAGAAAATGTATGGGCAAGCATTACCAATACTCTGAGTAACTGAGGCTCACAATGATTGCTAGCTAGGCTTTAAATCCGCAGCCACCCCGAACAGGTTAAATCCTGAGACATTTGGTTAAAAAAATGTTCAGTAAAACGTATTTCCCAGCCTTTCAATTGCAGTGTTCATAAACGTTTGGTAGAAGCAGCTAGCTGCAACGCATCCAATCTTCACATAACACATAAATGGAGATAATACATGATATGTATATCAATTTTTTTTTTCTTTTGCAAGGGCTGTACTGCATGAAATTATAGGATTTAAAGGAACACCAAACATTCAAGTTTTTGAAATCAAAGGAGGTAAAATCTGAATAACCAATAATGTTCTTGTGCTCACAATGCGTACAGCTGCCTTGGACCTGTATAGTGACCAAATGCAAGCGATTGGTAACAAAAGTCATAATCTCCATTGTTTGACAAATAGGTTATGGGCTCAAAAAAAACCTGAATGATTCATATTCCCAAATTTGTGGCTCTGACACAACATAATTCGATATCACCATGCATGATTTGCTTCAAATTGACTACATATGATGCTGCCACAGTAGCCCACATATTGCAGCAACCTGGGCTTACTCCAGGATTTAGAATAGTGAGTAAACTTCATGCTTTGTCCATGCACATTACCAGGAGAATCATAACCATGTGCAATGAGAGTGTGCAGCTTAACACACAAAAAAGTGGAAGAATTTGTTCACAATTCTCCGAGAGTAAATGCTGGGAGACTCATGAAAGTCTAAATAGCTGAATTACATTGAGATAGCAATAATCAAACTTGCATTAACATAGCAAGCACAATTACCACTACATACATGGTTCTCAATCTGGGCATGTGCAGAGCTCAGGGTTCTGCTTAGTCTGTTGTCACAGTGGTCTGGCCCATGCACACAGCACCCCTAGGCCTTAAATGCCATACGCTTGTCTCATGAGAAGTCTGTGTGCAATAATGTTAAATGCATATATTGTATGAATGAGTTTGATGGTATGACTCTGCCCAGCCTGGTCCTCAGCCTAATACCGTTTCTGGAACAATCCTAAGCAAGAATGGGACAAAGATGGCACAGCTAGCTGCACATTGTTGTGTGGGCATTGAGCATGTGTTCGTAAGAAGGATTTGATTTGTCTATTCTTGATCTTTTTCTTCCTTAGGAACATACTGGATTAAACCTAAGGGAAAGGCACCCATGATGGTGAGCAGTGTTCTAAGTGAAAAGGAAATGATTTCACTCATTTGATTCTGTCCAAAGGCAATCAATGCAATTCAATTTCATTAAATTTCCAATATGGTAGTCTCAGTTAGGCTGGATATGATATTCATACTACTTGAAAAATACTTAAAAGTGCCGTTTTTGAAGGTTGTTATGGCAAACTTGGCAAAATTACTCTAATCTCATACAGTGAACTGCATCTGCATAAAGCAGGTTATGTCCTTCTCTTAGTGCAATAATGCTAGCTTCTTCAGTTAACTGATTTATGCTGTTGGCAGGTTTTTTGTGAGATGGTTGATGGAGGTGGTTGGATGCGAGTTGTTGACATTGACCCCAGGAACACTGGCTGCCCAGCTGCCTTCCGATTGCTCACAATTCCACAGAGCATCTGTGCTCTGAGATCAGGAGGGTGCACCTCGGCTTTCTTTGGTACGTTTGGGATGGCCTACTCTGAGGTCCGCGGATATGCATATGGGCACCAGGTAAAATTAATGAGGTCATAAATTTCTACTGCCACCTAACATGATTGTCTGGTCAACTATCAAATTCTTCACCATGAGTACATGACTCATAATTTATATTCTCATTCTACAAGCACATCAAACTTGAAAAAATAACGTTTTGCACCAACTGTGTACATAGGGTCCCTCCTTCTCTTTGGGTGTGGAAAGTTAGTGACAGTGGAAAGTTTACAAGGTGCTTTCAGAATCAGTTTATAAACTTCTGTGCATTGTGCAAGTATTTGTCTTTTATTTTCATTGTTGGGGTGGTATATATAGGTGGTTGGTATTCTGATTACCTGTTTTTCAAGTTGAGTTCCTTTCCTAAGGGAAGACTACATAGTTTGTTCAACATGTCGTCTTCTCAAGTTTTTACGTGCCAGTAGAAAGAGAATGTAAATTACTATTGTCTGATAGCATGAAGTATTCATACAGAAACTACTTCAGTGCTGAAACGAGCATGGATTTTTCCTTACCAAGTTGGTATTGTCTCTTCTTATTGAGCAAGTTATTGGATATGAGTGATGAAGTATTGACCCCTGCCATATGTCATGCCTAGGTTCAAAGTCAAACTGATTCTTCAATAAATGACATGGTGCAGTACTGAGTTCTAGGTGTACATAACGTTGCCAATTGTGATCTATGGTCAAACGCTTTACTCACATGTCATTATAGCCCTATGCCAGATTAAATTAAGAACACCATGCAGTTGTTCTAGGTAGATGTTACAGGGTTAGTCATCTCGACATCACAACTTATCTGTGACTTTATCAGTGTAGTTGTATGGCTGTACAGTCATCCTACCCTTATGACGATATAATGGTTCTGATCATGAGGAAAAATATTGTTTAAGGGCTCAGGTAATATTGTAAGGGTAAAACTCCACTGCCAACACAATTAGCACATGATTTTGAATTTTTGTGTATTTTATTGTTTATCATAGCTACAGAGAGACTCAGTGCGTGTTTGTGCACTTCTGTGTGCAAGCTGCCGTACATGTACTGTACAATGTACACAGGATACTACAAAGGCCACTGTAGTGCTCTAGTGCTTGCAAGCCACAGCACATCTAGGCCTACAATGTAGACTATGCAGTGAGCACAGTACTTCACGGAGCGTACATACTGGAATCTGGCGTGGCACAAACTTTCATGGATGCAATACCATGAACACATGAACGCCCATTGATGTCTGATTTGGTGCATTGATATCGTTATGAAAATGGAAAATAAACGTTGGTTCTTACACAATTTATAGTTACAGGGGTAATATTGTTATAGACCCTATTGTTGCAAAGATAAAACTTTGATCATAGAATGTATGCAGTGCTTTGGTTTTGCAGAAAAAATCATAATAGGGGTAATATCGTTAAAAAGGTTATCGTTATAAGGGTAGTGTGACCATACTATTTACTTGAATTTTAGAAACCCACTTTACAGTAGATTGATTATAAACTTTCTACTTACATTTTGTGTCTCTAATAATTGATTATTGGCTTGCCTGTGTGAGACATAAATTTAAACACTAACTACAGCCAAGGAATTGGCTCTTGTGGGTTGCTTACTAAGGATTGCCAACACATAGAAATATTAATGTTGCCAATCTGGCATTTTCTCATTTTTACTCTGGCTTGGAGTACACCGTAGACTTAACCCTGCAGGCTGTCAACCAAGCCCCTAGGTTAATGAAAACCACGACCTTAAGCACTTGACAAATCCACAAACTCAAAAGAATTGGCTTCACATGAGCCTTGTAACATCTGCCCAACATGATCCAATATGCTGCAATAAGATCGGCTACCAAGCCACTACTATGGTGTAGCCCACGTCTGCAACAAGCACTTAAGCTCATGGTGTTTGTCCTGGCTGAGGTAATCGCTTGGTCAAAGCAAGTACGAGTGCACATACTGTGCACTCCAAGCCAGTGAGTAAATGAGAAAATGCTGCAGTTAGTCACAGTAATGATCCTCCTGGCGATAATGGTCTCCTTGTGAAGTGTAATTAGAAATCCTGGACCTAGCTCGGGTCTTTGCAGACATACACTATAGAAAAGTAGCCACTTTGTAGCGTCTTGCGTTACGAATATTAATATCATTCCACATTTAGCGGAAATTACAACACTCACCGCGGAGCCATCAGTTCTTAAAGTCACTTGAGGATTTTTAAGAGTCCTGCAAATCACTAAATGGCACTGATTCTGTTCTCCCCAGGTGTCAAACAGCACGTTAAGCTCTCCCACACACATAGGCCCTCGACCCTTGCACGCACTGGTTGATACAAACAACTGTTTGATTACGTAGCCTATCGAGTGAAATGCATGTACATGTATTCTGTAAAACGGTTTCAGGCTTATCCTTCCTCTCTTTGAGTAAGTATTACGACACTTGCCCAAGACATTGTCCTCTAACCGAACAGCAGAATTATTGATAGATTCTCAGGCAATGTTTCAGTCCAAAACGTGTCTTCATGAATGCTTTGACTTTCCTGCAACATATTATAGTATCTAGGAGTGCACTGCCTGACAGTGAAAATTTAAATATTTAATATGCATAAACATACATCTACCTACATGCGTGTCAATTCTATCACAGTCCAGTACGATGCATAATGCATAATGCTGCACATTAAAGTGGCAAACCAACTCAAATTTCCCCTTTTCTCTTTTTCAGTATGCAAGTATGGATGCATTTTCGCGTGCTGGTATACTACGTAGCAACTCCATTAATGGTGCCTATGTTGATGGCATCTCAATAACCCATGCGAGTCCAAGAAAGCATATCTGGACGTTTGCCATCGGCGCCAGTCAGGACGCTCGACTAGATTTTTCAACCTGTCCTTGTGCTCAGTATCCTGGACATGGCCCTCCATCCTTTGTTGGCAATGACTATTACTGTGACTCAGGAAATAAGGGTGCCTGGGAGCACACCTGGTACAATGAGCGTCTGTGGGATGGACAGTGCTACTCCAAGAGCAAGTGCTGTAACCGTAGTGGTATGCCATTCTTTGTCAAACAGTTAGGTTCTACCGTAAAGGATCGGCTGGAGGTTAGGCTTTGCACAAATCAAAACACAGGTGATGAGAACCTTGGTGTGGAGCGAATGGTATTGTATGTTCGCTGAAAAATTAGTTCTTTTGTTGCGTTCTTGTTTTCTTTCAGCAGGTAAACAATACTTTTAAAAACGTTAACTTTTGTTATCCTACAGGGTAACATTTTACACTGTGTGCTTATGCATTATCTAGATCTTTGTTTTGTGGAGGATTGCATTTTCAACAGTTTTGTTTTTCTCTCTTGTTTTTTTTGTGTTTGTGTTCTCTGTTTTTTTTTCTTGCAATTGATGTCATCAATGACAGCGAGATTTACTAAAAGACAATTTTGATTACACAATCAATGCCATTTTCTCTGTGTAGTTGTCAGCTGACCTGATCAACAGAGGCTGGTTCAGATACTGCTAGGGGTGGTGAGTACTTTGGAAATGCAGAGTTCACCGATATGCATGTCGCTGATAAACTATGCAGGAGATCAAGCCTATACATGTGACATGTCACGGAATTGTGGTTTCTGGAAAAGCTATAAATCAGTTATCAAAAAAATCACAAGATAACTGCTCAAGAACTGACTATAACATGGCAGGGTTATTATGTGATCTGCATCTAATATGATGGTCAAACACAGCTAGCGTCCACAAATTCAGGTAATGTACGCCCAAGATTGGCTTTTATCTCCTCCAAATGACTGTTCAACCATGCTCATAATTCAGTGACAAAACCATTCTGAGGCTGATTGAAGATTTAGAGTGTGCAATGCAGATGCAAAATGCTACACTAAATTTTATATGCAATAGAGATACACAATCCCACACTATGCAACACTGATACACAATGCCACACTATGCAACACTGATA
>JAOWAW010000030.1:0-18871 GCA_028565695.1 Nicola tetela | reverse complement strand
GTCTGTCTATAGCTTTTCTTCAGTAGCAGACTTCAACTTCAACTTGAAGTGGCAGTGTCATGATATTCAGTAAACTTTTCGTATGTAGCTGTATATAGCATGTATATAGAGAAACTATATGCAAGTCCTACATTTGTTCCTTGAAAGTTGTGCGAGCCAGCCACACATAGATCTACAGCTCTGCTTGATGATATGCGTGCTTGGCTGCCATTTTTCCCCGGCTTAAAATGGTGGCCACACGATCACTGGATGATGTGATACTGCAGCATTCCACACATGCTACATACAAAACTTTCAGCAAATAGTGTGACACTGCCACTGTGATAAGTCTCTTTTATTTGCATAGTTACCCTATGCAAGTGTCTAATCATGGGAACAAATGCAGCTTCAACGTGAATAGGAGACGTGCTAAAATTTGGCAAAAATTACAGGAATAGTGTGACACTGCAGCTTTATGTTTAGTTCTTTCGCAAATCTGAGCCATTCTCACATCCAACTCTTGACTTGAACAGCGGGAGCAGGACAGTCGCAATTGCAGTGGATGCAGGTTAAAGTGAGCCATTACACCAACATTTGCAAAAAACTATTTACATAACCTGGTTGAATGAAATTCTGTCAAGGTAAACTAACCTGCTTCCAAATATTTGAAGTCTATTACACTATGCATGATCTGCATGCAGGCTAAGTCAGTGATATTGACTTTCCAATCATCGTTGTGAATACCATGAATGCACTATCCCAGGTCGCAGCGCACTAGTCTACAGTCATGAAGTGGTTGCAGCTGCGATGTGATATCCAACATCTGCAGTATTAATGATGCCTTGCACAGGTAATTTCATGGTCCAAAATGGCCACAGGGATGGGGAAAACAGCCTGTGATTTGAGGATTGGCTCCTTAGCCTCCAGAAAAAGAAATCGAAGGGGCTGAAGACAAGTCTCAATATATCCAAAGTGCCTGCAGCCACTGTTTCCACTGGTTGCCAATCAACAGTTGTCTCTTGAACAGGAAGAAGGTCCCACTTGAAGGGTGGCACTCTGCTTTCAATACGCCAACAATCTGCAATTTTGTTGCTGTGTCAGCGCTTGTACCTGTGGCATGCACACATTTCAATAATGCCGAGTAGAGAGCCACAGCTGGCAAACAAACCTCTACCTTCATGTACATATCTACAGGCAGTGCAGCTTAGGGTCTCTGAAGACACAACATGCCTGGGAAAACACACATTCAGAAGACGATTAAGGTCAGTGAGGGGTGATCTGCAGATTTTGAGGAAGATAATACTCAAACATGGTTTCATCTTCTCAGAATGACTGTTCAAACTACCAACTGGTGCTAAACTTTGTTCAGCTACGATGTCCCAGGATGAGAAATCTCTCAGACAGAATTCTTCCACACTTTGGAATCCTGCAGGGCTGTCCTCAAATATTACAAATAAAGAGAATAAAGGGGACCATTGAAGGTAAATTGTCTCAAACGAGCCCTACTGAAAATCGCTCTATTTCGACCTGAAAATTATGTAGTGGTTGTCTTCATCCAGTTTCACCGGCAAAAAGAAAAAAGATATGTAACCATTTCTGCACAGAATTAGTTTCTCCTATCCCTCAGCAAGTGAACTTAGCCCATAGAACCTCTGAGGGTGTTGTGCAGGCTGCAATTAAGGTGCAAAAATAAACCCCGGAAAATATGAATAATTTATAAAGTGTAAAACGCATGCTACTTTTACTTCTGTCAGATAGATTGTGATAAAAGTCGCAGACTATCTTCATTTGGCAACAATGTGCTGGAGTGACCGAAAAAACCACAGTACTTTAACATATTTGCATCAGATAGAGCATGTTTTCTGCTATTTAGAGGTGCAAAGTTTGTCAACTTTAGCATTTTTTCTTCCCTCATGTATGTCCCATCATACAAATGCTTACTTTGGTCTGACTCGTGGTCAGAGCTACTGTCACAACCTTAACCTGTTGAGTTCCACATGACGTACACGTGTACGTCATAACCCATTACCCCTGGCACTCAACAGGTTGAATAACCCATGATCAACTGCACCATGATGAGAATGTCTAAAACCCCATAAAAAAATAGTGATGGGCTAGTGGTGCTCAAAACACCTGGTGTGTCTTACTAACAGAGCAAATTGTGTGCATGTATGTGTGTGCAAATGAATAGAGCGAACAAGACCAAGAAAGAGCAGAAGGCAAAATTCTTCGCAGAAAAACCAACAATCCATCTGTCCAAGGCAAACCAGCAACCTCATTTGTCCCTGAAGCATGCACGCACACAACAGTGAATGCAACTGTGGCTGTACAGTGGCTGGGGATGAAAGTTCCCCTATTTTGTCGCAGGACACCTTAACAAGCAGCTGGCTGCAATTATGCGCTGTACGCATTTGATACCAAAAGATGCCCAATTTCCCAGTCATGTTTTGCATATTTGCGCAATGTTTGAGCTGCATTCCAGCTTGCGATGTTTGAGCTGTATTCCAGCTTGTGATGTTTGAGCTGTATTCCAGCTTGCAATGTTTGAGCTGTATTCCAGCTTGAAGGTATCATATTCTGGTTGAATTTGGATTTCAGGACCGTATTGTTATTCCTTAATCAATTTTTGATTCATTTCTGTGCTTTGCCTTAAAAGTGGAAACTTTTAAAGGTTCAGGTCTAGGTCACCCCATATATATATATATATATATATATATATTCAGGTAGTATGCAATCACTACAGGCCAGTTCTTGTTCACACATAACTTTGGGGACCAGTGGAAAGTGCACTTACTGACCAAAATTATGCAGTAACCAGAATTTCTTTCAAACTTTTCAAAATGTCTGGAAAACTGTTCTTCCATCTTGCCAACTTAACCACAGACTGAGATCAAATGTAAAATCTGACCACCGACTACATATAGGAACTACACTATTGTGTACAGTGGTAGACGTAGACTGTACTACACATTCAGGCTGTAAACGAAAGGTTCATGCGATCGGACGTGAGAATAAACACCTGAGCAATCTGTGCAGCACACCAACTAAACAATTCATGACTGTGAATTTTGTTTTTGCCCTTTTTCTATACGTAGAATCTACACTTTGTGCTGTTGGCAGATTTTGTGCTTCCTCTCTAGTATTCTGCCTCACACTTCTTTGACAAGGCCGGCACATGTACTGCCTTGTGCAATGGTTGTGGTCTTCAGTCCTCAGTCACAAAGCCTCTGAAAGTTACATGCTAACTGAAAACCGGTCCATTTCGGACTCTTTTTCATGTTACGCTAACAAAAAGTACATACTATCTGAAAGTGAAAAGCATATGATCAAATATGACTCTCCTAGGGACTTGGCTTTTTGGTACGTGCTGTTGGAAATAACGTACTAACCCAAATATGTACTGATGAGAACTGACTGTAGAAAATGAAGGCCAAAGGAATTATTGCCACCATCAGTGATGAAACAGCCAAGTGAATAGGAGATTTTCAGAAAAGGAAAATTTAGGGTAGGGGTATGAAAGCATCTGTGCCTTTGCAAATCATGTCTGCTGCCATGAAAGAAAAACAGTGACTGGAGTGGAGGTGATCTCTCTCTCTCTCTCTCTCTCTCTCTCTCTCTCTCTCTCTCTCTCTCTCTCTCTCTCTCTTACAGCTGTTATCAATTTTCACCAAGACATTTTTGACATAGCGAGGGCATGGGAATAAGGATGATGGTAGACTTACAAGAGGTGCAGGATTTTGAGGTATCGTGCATCCTTTAGCTTTTTTTCCATGATGAGAGTGCTAGATAGTAACGACTGCTCCTGCTACACGTGTTTCATGAAGATAAGTACTTGTGAATTTCTCACCAAGGCTGACTGCCACAGTGGGGGTAAAAGGGAAGGCACTGAATTCTCAGGCAAGCTGGAAAGACTTTCAAAATCGCTGTGACTACTAAGCTAGTAGAGCTAGACATTTCACCTGTCTGCAAAATTCAACCATTAGAGAATAACGAATAAGCCCGCTGTGATCCATGATTCTGTAGTTGCAATTTGTCAAGGATTTTATTGACATGGTGCTTAATAAGCCTTCGGTGTTTGGATGCTGATTCATTGTCAAGTCGTGCTTTGCCAAGAATTTCATTAACACAGTGGTGCTCAAGCCCAGTGTCTGGGTGTGGATGCTGATTCGGTATCAAGTTGCGATTTGCCTACAAATTCATTAACACGAAGGTCAAGCCCAGCCTCTGTGTTAGGGCTGAAATGATTATTCCGCATAGTCGATTATGCTATCGTTAAGAACGAACAAATAACTATTTGTTTGCTTAACAACTAAATGATTAAATTCAAAATGCCCTTTTAGTTCCTGTGGCCGTGCCTGCACCCGACAGGCACTTTTCACGTTTTGGCTGCCAGCCCATGTCTGGCCTTTGAAGTTCAGCAACTTGTCCACCTGCAGCTTGTAGAACAACCCAATCTCATCACACTGTAGCCCTCTGCCAGTTTGAACTGCAACAATAGGTGCAGAAGTGTCATGCCTAATCAGGATCTTTCCGATCATGCGGACCACCAGGCAACTTTGTGCGACTGTAATCCTAGACGTGATGACAGGCTACAGAACATCTAGAAGACTACGCAGTGTAGATCTATGCAGGACTATGGGTGGGTGAAGTACAAATTCTACGAATTTCAGACCATGAGAAGAAAGAAGGAGGAAAGTAATTGGCAGGAGGTATGCTGTTTGGCATCTGTATCGCTACGAAGTAGTACACATTAATGAAGTGTAAGTCCTAGCCAACCAGTAATGCGATCAGCTGTTTCAAGTTTTGCCTTTGCAAAGACTTCGTCTGATATGATTGAGGAGCTCTAACCGTCAGGGAGTAGATTCAAAGTCCTACTTTCTTGTTGTTCCTGGGCTGGAGGTGGCTTCTAAGCAGGAGGCAGATGTGGAGCCATTGAAGTCTGGAGAAGCACCTAAGTTGCAGTTTCCTTTTCAGTGGGCACAGTGTTCTGCAATGTGGGATTTCTTTGAGAGGATGTCTGCGAATGAAGTAAAGTGTCTGCACTGTAGAAAGCCGTTGAAGTACTTTGGCTCAACAAGCAGCATGTGAGAGCATGTTAAACAGATGCTTTCCTCATTGTTGGGCTGGACGAAATTAACAGATGAGGCAAAGATGTGGACACTTGACAATTGGTTTGTTTCCTCTCCAGCAAGCTTGTCGTTTGCTCGTGGGACCTGCTCTCCTGCAACTTCTCAGCGTATCAGTGAGTTGCTAGTTGACTGGATAACTGCAAGACGAAGCAAGAGGCAGAAGAGAAAGGAGTGGCACCTTTTGCTCAGTTACAGTTGGCTGACACTGAGAATGAAGGCAGTGACACAGACACCTCCTTATCCATCTTGAAAGTTTCAAGTAATACACCAAGTTCTGCACTGATAGACTTTATTAGCCTGTATAATATTATGAAATGTTGAATCTGCTCAAGAAACTGCCATGAGATATGCTTCATGGTTTCAGAGTGTGATTTCGGTCCCAAGATGGCAGCTTACAGGCTACAGTTGACTGATTGGTCCTTAAGAAAGTGGCTATTTGTTATGCAAAATTAAGCAATCGTTTCAGCCCTACTCTGTATGCAGGTGCCAGTCAACCATAAGCCACAAAAGACACCATGTAATCTGCCATCTTGAATGTGGTTACACAACCGCTGGCCGGCGGTGGGCAACAACAGTGCACATATACTTCAGTGCATCTATAAAACTTCACTCAGAATTCTTCTCTTGAACTGCTTCTCCTTGTTTTCTCCCCATCAGAAAGTCAGCAAGTATAGTAGTAAGAACTTAGTACTTGGTGCTAGTAATGATACCTACATATACCTCTTCTTCATCAGTTGTTGGTCCTTTTCTCACCATGTGGTCGGGAACAGAAGACGAAGGGTGGTAGCACATATCCACATGGGCTTCGTTCTTTTCACAATCTTATTCATGAGTGATCTTGTGCTTGCATCATTTTAGACTTAAAATTGAGCTGGCTCATGTGAAAAGGGCCCAAGTACATGTCTGTCACCGTCTGAGAATTTGCAGTCTAAATAATGAGCAGCGTGTACATTGTCTATGAGTTTCCACAAATTTAAATGGTCATATCTTTGCAACGGTTAGCAACTTTTTCACAATTTTTTCTTTGTTGTGTCCCTAGACAGTGCAAGCAGCTATTTCTGCAAATAGCTTAATTTTGCCAAAAAAGTGTAGTTGGGCCCTTTTTGCGTGAGGCAGCTCCTTTATTTCCTGTCTTGGCTTCTCTAACCCTTTGCAGTCATTGCGAACCCTTTCAACTGTGCCTAGGTGCTAGGCAACACCAGCACTTTACAGTACGTCCATTTCTTTGTTTATTTTTTTTAATTTTCAGTTCTTTGGAACTCTCTTCCTGGACGTATTCAATGCTGCCCTCAGAAGCATTCAAGCAGGCTCTCTGAGTTCTGGTGTTCACTCAAATATGCATACATCTCTCATGAGAACCCAGCTACACATGTACACTAGGCCTAGTCTCTTTTCTATCAAGTTGTGTTTTAGTTTTGTTGTTGTGCACCACATCGTTTTTGCACTCGGAGTTCGGTTGTTCTTTGTGATACACACCTGGGTCCTACTGTGTTCCCTTTGTGCAAAGAATGTTGGTATCAAACTTCATGGGCATTTTGGCAAATTTATCCGCACCTTACATACATGTTCATCATCTTTCAGTATTTTATAGCCATAACTGTTGGCTTTTACAGTGGCAGCAAGCCTGCTGTCCATGATCAAAATGCGTTGTTTAACCAATAACTATCCTGACTTATGGATTAGGTCACAAAACAGGTCTAAAGGCTTAGTCATGTTCTATTTTCAGTAGCTAGGCCATGTTCAAGAATTTTCTTCCCCTGATCTCTAAGGATGACAGTGATCAATTGATGAACGACCTAGGAGAAAACTTTAGGATCATGCCAAGGGAGATTGACGCTCATGGACGCTAGTATCATGAGTATGGGAGATATGAGCACAGGAAGTACAGGCATGCCTTACCCATATGCAATGTCTTAATCCAAGTAGTATTAGTGATACATGTGAGTCTGGCACTGTGGCCAAGAGCGCACAAGGCTGCACGGCATACCACCTTGCACGCTATTGTGCGGAAAACCATGTTTCCGAAGAAGAAAGCATCCCCAAATGCAAAGGATGGCTGGGTGAAGCACAGCCCTTCCTCACTTACCGGCCCCAAACTTAGTATTTTTATCGGATAAGTATATACTGGTAATTTGTCAAAACATCACTCTTCTCCAGCACAAAACTTGTTTCGCAATGTTTTGGCTGGTCAACTCCAACATTTGTCTGGTGAATGAAAACCCTCTAACGCTTCACGCAAATGATGACATTGATTCGCTCGTCATCAGTTGGTGAGTTGCCCGGCCCAATCTCTATTGATAGATGTATCCACTGACACACGTACATCACGAATCAGTTTACTCATGATGTGTGCATCGCCCGACTTTGCTGTGGAACGCTCACCAACCTGAAGACAACATCTAGCCTTCCTAGTGGGTGAGGGCCATCTCTGGATTATATCATGAACATCATGAAACGAAAGTAAAACAGATAAACCCAAACCACTTTTGGCAGAGACAATGACTAGAACTTATCACAAACTGTGATCCCTCTGACTGAAGGAGAAAGAGGCTACTGAGCGACTTTCTGACGAAGGAGAGCTTCAATGTTCAAGGGAAGAACTGTTGGAGTCTTGCAGCGAAGTTCATCTACTGGTAGGCACCGTGTATACACTGCTGTATAGGCACAGTTGTTGCCTGCTGCCGGCTGGTAGTTGCACAGCAACTTTCAAGAATGCGGATTGCGTAGCGCCTGCCGTGGCACATGGTCGATTCGTCATCACAATATGGTTTGTCTAACCTGTCTAATGCTAGCCAATCTCTTCCTCAATTTCACACCAGCAAAGACAAAAACTTTGAAGTTTCACTTGAAGCAAAACTTTTCTGAGCAAGTGAGCAATTTTCAATACAGCATGCCACATCCAGCCTGTCCTGGTTCTTGAGCAATTATGTAGTTCACAGAAACACTTCAACATGAGAGGGACATCATTTTTCAAACTTTTGGCAAGCAAAGAGTTGACCACACAGAAGACATGACTAAAACACCACAAAACACTGCACATTAGATCACTCAGCAGCCTACCTGTTTGTAGAACTGTTGGCTGCCGTTTCCGGTCTTTGCCAAAGCCCATGCTAGCAAAGAAATATGCGCTGGCCTCCAACGGTTGATATCTTTGCAACACCAGTCACGAGCAGCAGCATAAAATGGTGATTGATGAATGCCGCACCGGGCAGCAGCCATTGCACAATTAGCAATAGATTTCCTCGAAAGACTGTCAACCTTCAAGGATGCGAGAAAGTCGCGAAACTCGCCAACACGGTGATTGTTTTTTGCAATACCAGCAGCCATGCAACAGGTCAAGGCAATATACAGGCGATCATCACCTTGACATAATGAGGCTACTGAAAAGCGTTCACTGATCACCGAAAGCAAATGTGACTTCGTGTCAGAAGCTTTCTCAGGTAGCAGTGCCAAAGCAATCACCGGTGCCTGGCTTGGTGTGAGCTCATCTGTGAGCCTCTTAACATTTTTTTCAAACCAATCAAAAAGAATCCGAGGGATGTGTATGGTGTGAACGCCACACAATTCCATCAGTGTAATGCGAGTTCTTGTATCAGTGATTTCACTGATCCACGATCCATCTCTATGAAGAAGGCAGGCCTCAGCTACACTGCCGGATGGAGAAGACGCTGCAACATCAGCGATTTGTTTGAGCGAAAAGCGCGTCAGAAACAACGGCAGAAAAACCATAGCATCCTCCTCCACGATCGGCCACCATGTTGATCTGGACGCAGCCACAAAAATTTTAGCGGCCAAATCTACTCCACTAGGGATGAGTTTAGAGTCCAGTTCACCTAGAGCAGTGAGAGTGCACTCAGCAAACGCCTGAGCAAGGCAGTCATCTGGCTCCCCGTTGCATGAGGACAACGCGATCGACAAGCTGCACAAGCGAGGGGTCGAAAGACTGGCAACGTTCGCGAAAAACCAGGTTGCCACAACGCTGACAAACGGGGAACTGTCATCTGCTAACCACCCAACTCTTGCAAGGCAATCAATCACGTCGATCGCACTCGGACCAGCTTTAACGATTCTCATAGATTTGTCCAAAGCCCTAGCAAACTTTGCAGCGACCTGTTCTTTCGCCTTACCCCTGAAAGGGCCATCTGTCAGGGATACGAAGTTTTCAACGAGCAATACCAACCTTTCCGCGGCCATTCCGCTGTCTTCTTCCCACAAAGACAGGAGCTCTTTGATAGATTTCACGCCTATATCTTTGCGGAGTTTAGAACGCGAAGGAATGGATGACTGGAGAATCAACTGCGAACGTTCGCGCTTAGAGCGCTCAACAACTTCACTCAGATCTTCCCTTGCCACGTAAACTTCGTCCATATCCTCATCTTCTACGACTCGCTCACGAGAATTCTCTTTGTTGAACAGAGTTTCACACTGGCGGTGCAAAACCCGGAGTGGAAAATGAGGCTTAGTGTTCGCATTGGCAAAATGTCGCCATACGCACAGCCTGGCTACAGGCTGAAAGAAATGATAAAAAGCAATACCTCCGACGTTCATTAGCCAGAGTTTGCAGCACTGAGTTGCAAACTGATCTCTCTGAGCGGCGGTCTTTTGAGAGAATCCCAGTGCCGTCAGTGGAATTGGGAAAATACGCTGAGATTCGCACGAAATAAGCTGCTACCAAACAAAATCCAGGTCCCAGCTAAAACCAAATGATACCAACAAGCACGATAGAGCTGTTCCGCTGTTTATGGCATACTCTTGGAGCACCTCTGCACAAAAACCTGCTTTATTGATTTGCAGGTAGACCTAGGCCGCTGATCTGCAAAGACTCCTCCTCTTCGCAAGAAACTGAGAACTCAGCGATGCTGCTGCAATTTTTGGCTGCCGTGCTTCGACATAATTGCTTGTACATGTCACCATTTTATGTTGCCAGGAAGCAGTCGTTTGAGTTAGCCGTGCTCGCATCCAGCTTCGATTGCACCCATTTGCTCGTTCCAGCGTTCGTCTCAACATGATCATGCTGATAGTGATAGGACCCTACCTTAGAGCCTCAAGATAGCGAACTTCCTTAATTAACTGTTACCTAGAAACAGCTGAAAATGGCTGCAGTCTCTCCACTATGTTGGTAAGTCGCCACAATCAGGTAATGCTTGCATTTTGAAGTTGCCGAGAAACAGTGGCAGGAAGAAGTGGAAGTCGCCGTTTTATCAACATCGAAGAAGCACATGAGCTAATCTTTGATGAGGATGCACAGGACAGTAGTGAAAACGCCCTTCCTTCTGAAGAAGAAAGTGATCTTGACGCCGGACTTGCCGGCAACGATAATGGGGCGTCTGGCAGCGAAGAAGAGCCTGCAGCTTGCGGTCTTGGTGACGAAGAAGACGGAGAAAGCGAAGGTAGCCATTCAAATTTGAGTGATGAAGAAGATCAGCTGATTGCGGTTGAGAGGAACGGCGGAGGTGTACGGGGAGCAATTCGTGGACGTGGAGCAGCTCGAGGCATTAGAGGATTTGGCCGTGGTAGAGGACGAGGTGGAGCTCCTGGCTATGCTGTAGCGCGAGGAAGGAGTTGAGGAGCTCAAGGCTTGCGAGGAAGAGGACGGCGAAGAGGCGGAGGTGGCTGTGAGAGAGGTGCGCCTGGCGGAGGCCCTGTACATGCGGTTGGTCATGGTGGCGGTCAGCATGCACGCAGCTGGGAGGACGCTAACAATCATGATCCGGTTATTCCAGACTTTCAACCGGTACGTGAAGTTGGCGTTCATCGTCCGGATGGCTTTCTACCAACCAGCCCTGTGGACTTTTTCAAGCTCTTCTTTCCGTTAGTTCTAGAAAAGATCGCACGCTTTACTAACACGTATGCCGTTCAGCATATCACAAACTACTTTGATTACGGAGATCGTCACGGTGCTTGGGTTGATACCACTGCATATGAGATATATGCGTTCCTCGCAGTGCTTAATTATATGGGCATTGTTCGACTCCCTTCAATTGAAATATACTGGTCTGTCAGTCCCTTGTACTATGGCTTTTGGGCTCGACGCATGATACCTGCACGGCGGAGGTTTGAAGCTCTTCTTGCTTTTTTTGAAGATCACAGATCCGGATCATGAGGACGGGAATGACAAGCTGAAGAAAGTTCGCTATCTGTATAACCACATCAGGCAATGTAGTTGGCAGTTTTATCAGCCCAGCCAAAATCTGTCCTTGGGTGAACACATGGTCAAAAGCAAAGGTCGTTTTGTTTACGAACAGTATATTAAAAACAAACCAGTTCATTGGGGATTCAAAGTGTTTGCTCTGTGCTGTTCCAAGCTTGGGTACCTGTGGAACTTCAAAGTGTACATGGGCAGAGAGCAAGGCAATCAGCTGGAGCATGGCTTGACACATGATGTTGTTACTGAGCTGTGTGAGCCATTTGTCCATCAAGGCTACTGTGTGTATTATGACCAATTTTATACAGCTCTGCAACTCGCCACAGCCTTACTTCAAGGTGGTGTACACTCTGTTGGAACATGCCAGCTCAACCGACGAGGAGTTCCACAGTGCTTGAAGAGTGTCAAAACAATGGGAAAAAAACGCAAATTGAGAAGACATCTGCTACACTTGTATTGGTGAGTTGTTGTTCATGCAATGGAAGGATAAGCGCACAGTCACAGTTTTGAGCACTTTGCACACTGCAAATAACCTAGTCATGACACAAAGACGCACAAAGCAGCATGGTCAATACATCATCATTGAAGTTTCAAAACCACGTGAAGTGGAAGACTATAAACAAGCACATGGGAGGTGTTGATGTATTTGACCAAATGGTTGGTACTCACCGTATCTTGTGAAAGACAGGAAAATGGTGAAAAATACTTTTTTTATTTTGTTGATGTAGTCGTGAATTCATTTCTGTTGCACTAGTCTTGGGGTGCTGAACACAAGGACATCTTGCCATTCCCAAGCAACTTATCCCATTTGGAGTTTTGCGAGCGACTTATCTGTGATTTGGTTGGTATTGCTCCAGCTGGAGAAATTCCAGTGGCTGTCACAGGGAGGCAAAAGTGTCGCCGTGATCAAGTAGATGCTCATCCTCCAAGATTGGTTGCAAGTAGCCAGAGACAAAACTGCATGTGTTGTGCGTGCTGAATTGTGCAAAGTGGAGCAAAAGACCTGATACTACTGCGACGGGTGTGACATAAATCCGCAATGTAAAGCTTTTCTTTGCCTTTCTAGCAAGCGTAATTGTTGGCAAATATATCACAGCCATGACTTTGACCAATTTCGTTGAGTACCTGATACATGTTTGCCACTTTGAATGTGCTGCTGAGTGAACATCCGTAAAATACCCATTTTGACCATATTTGGGCAAGACCACACCCACTTTCATGTTGTGTATGTGTATATAGAATATGTAAAATGCAAGACAATGTATCAGGCTTTCAGAAAATGTATACATGTCCATACATGTTTTTTATTCTTGTGCTCTAAAATGAGGTGTGCACAAACAAAGGCCATTTGGAGCAAAAGACCCAAAATGTCAGTTTTTGGTGGGGTATCATTCTGCAGTGTGAAGCTTTACTTTGTCATTCTAATGAGGGCAAATGCTGTCAAATGTATCACAGCTATGACTTTGACCAGTTTTCGTTGAGTACTTGGTACATGTTTGCCATTTTGAATGTGCTGCTAAGTGAATATCCGTAAAATACCCATTTTGACCATATTTGGGCAAGACCACACCCACTTTCATGTTGTGTATGTGTATATAGAATATGTAAAATGCAAGAGAATGTATTAGGCTTTCAGAAAATGCATACATGTCCATACATGTTTTTTATTCTTGTGCTTCAAAATGAGGTCTGTGTAATCAAAGGTAACTTTTTTTGCCATTTTTTTATGCAAAATACCAGCAGTTTAAGGGTTAATGCCATCGCAATAGTCTATGGACAACAGGTGAAACTTCTGACCGGTTATCATGGCAATATGTCCAACCAATATGGCGGCAATGGAGAAAAATGAAAAAATGGACGATCTTTGGCTGAATTTATCTCAATGTGGGATACTCATATTGGAGCATTTTCTTGCTGATGTGTAGTTTGGTTGTCACTCTACAAAAGGTTGTCATAGAATTTGAAATCATCATTATTCAAGGTTCTATCTCTGCGTGGAACTTCCAACGAGGGTTCTACTATACTTAGAACCAACTGATAAAAACCTGAACACTGACGCTTATCCTCCGAGTCAGAGTCCCTCACACACACACACACACACACACACACACACACACACACACACACACACACACACACACGCACACACAATATTAATATATATTGCGCCAAGGCCTCAGTCTTGACTCAAGTAAGTTCTGGCGCCAAAGAGCGCACATGGGCATACGGCCTTGTACATGTGCCAGAACCCATGTTTTTGAAGTGAAGAAAACACTACCGCAGGTAGTGGCTGAGTGAAGCACAACCGTTCCTCACTCTCCAGACAAGGAAATCTTGGCATCCTTCCGAGAGATTCATGCTGTGTATATGCGTCAGAGAAACGTATATCTATGGGACAAGTCAGCCTATCTCTATACAGAAACAGGCTGACCATGCCACCAGAGAGATGTATGCTATACGCACTTGTATGTAATGTGAGCTGGACTCAGATTAATAAGCCACATTTTATTAACTGAGTCAGGTCTGGAAGGACAGGAGAAGGTTCCTACAGACAATGGGCATGTGCGTGTGTGCGTGCGTGCGTGCGTGTGTGTGTGTCAATTCAAAAAGAAAGGTGTAAGCAGCAGAGTGAAAATTACAACACCAGCAATTGGCACGTGTGTGTGTTTGTGTGTAACTGTGTTATGGGGAATCCTACTGGGCACACACACACACTGATTACCCACCAGTTTCCATGGTTTCCCATACAATACAGCATACAAGGTCATGCAGTGTAGAATCGCAGTAAATGCAGGAATGGCACTGCTGTACAAAACGTCATATTTTGGCTGAGTTGTGTGACTTGCCCAGCATCGGCATTGTTTCTCACTAAAACAAAGCTCAAACTACCCCTAGCCTAACCCTACCCTAAAAACTCAAGGGTTGGAAAAAAGTTCAAAAAAAACAGAAAAAATACCGAACAAGAAAGTAAGACCAGGGAAGGATCAAACTCGGTACCACGTGCTGCACTGCACAAAGTAGACATAACCAGACCACAAGGAAACAATGGTTGAACAGAGTATCTTTAAGATTTTAACAATGTACAACGCTTCCTAGGAAGCTAAGGTAAAAATAGAATATACAAGTGTACAGTCAGTCGCATGAGTGCCCAAAAATGATGTAAAGTTAACGTTTTGTGCACGGTGCCACTCCTGCTTTTACCTGTATTCGTACAGTGTACAGCCTTGTACACTCTCAGGTGTTGAGTGATGCTTGGCGAGATGGCAAGACTCAATTTTCTTCGGTTGTTCCAGTGTTGTTCCATGCATGTGTGCCACTGGTAGAACAGCTTTGAGAAGCAAAACCAATATGAAAATTGTGATAGAAAATCCCTGGTGACAACCATGGTTTGACAATGCCTGAAACAAATCTACAGGCAACTGGCTAAAAAGTTTTCAAGAAAATGGCACAGAATACATTGCGTGTGCGTGTGTGTGGGTGTCAAAGAAAGGTGTGTGTGTGGAGAGACAGGACAGAGAAAGAAAGAAAGAAAGATAGAGAGGAGAGGGGATAAAGCAAGAAAGAGGCAAGTGAGTGGCAAACTACAGAAGCTTCATCCATTCTCTACTGAGGACATTGACGTTGATTGCTATAGCGATTCACCACTTGAGCTGCTGTCACTGACAACATTATTATAGTGAGCTGGAGGGCAACTATCACCTTCTGATGAGTCTAACTCATCTGATGACGATGAAAGAGTGGATAAGGAACTCTCATCGCTAGAGCCGTCCAGCTGAAATTCATCCATCAGATTCTAGAAAAGGAAATGACAGCCATTTATTCACTTTGTGAGAAACTCCCTTTCCAGCATTCTCTCACCTTTCTCTCCTCTCCCTCCCTCTCCCGTGTATGACTTCTCCCCCATCTGTGCTTCCTTTCTAACTCTTTCTCTCCTTCCCTCACTTCCTTTTCCTATTCCTCTGCTTCAATCTTTGTTCACTGCCCACCACCTATCTATTATCCTCCCTCTCTCCCAGTGCCTCTCTCTCTCTCACTCTGTCCCTCTCTCTCCTTGCTTCCATCTCCCTCGCCTGCTCATCGTCCTTCTTTCAGCCAACTCAGGGGTTGCAAGGAGGTAAAAAGTGGCATGACTAAGATGTAGGGGGTGCAGGATGTGGCCCTGCATACAAATTGGAAAAGTTTTAATCTTTTACCTAAGAGCCAAATTTTTACAAAAATATTCTTTTTACACTTTACAATACAGTCAAAATTTGTGGTAGAAAGAAATCTTGAACTTCTCCATAAAGACACACTAAACATACACTTGCAGAAGATAGAAGGACAAGCAGCACTCTGTTAGCTGAACTGTGCAGAGCATGCATGTCTACCAGCAATTGTGATCAAAAGGGTACATGATCTGGCATGAGGGTTGGGATCACCATATTTGTTCCCATGCCTACAACACATACAGTGAGACAACAAAACTGATAAAAAAAAATAATATTGCCAAGATGGTGACAAGTGTTCTCAACAACCGTAAGAAACTGGCATAGTACTGCCATGCAGTTGCCATTTCCAAAACATCACTTGAACTTGCCAAAGATGTCATATCTGTGTTTGCAAGCCTGCACACAATCAGATGCAGTCTGAATAGTATGCTGCCTTGGCCACTACTGTAAGCATGTATGCTGAAGGACATGGTTTGCCTGTGTCCTTACAGTTAACATTCCTATTTCAGCACCTCATGGCAAAGTCAGGTACAAAGGGTACAAGGGTGATACTTAGTACCAGGTTTTTTGACCTGCATGCAATTACTCTCTGAAGGCAACACTTTTCCAGAAAATATGGAATATTTGCAGCACTCCACATTGAAAATTCTAAATTAGCAAACACCCAGACTGGAATGTTCTTAATTTTTTCCCAAAACGCAGGCTGAACGTTTTTTGGCACTGTTTTCTTTGGTGTACAAGCTTACTGCACTGTCTGAGGTTCCATTCCAACAAGAATAATGAGTGTGTGGTGGACATCATGATTGCTGAGTGTACATTTGCTTGTTTGTAATACTCTTTATTGAGAAAGAGTTGCCCCAGGCACCCACCTTGAATATGTCTCCTAATGTTGTTGAAACTAAATAGACATACACAGTTCTGTAGAGCTGTGGGATGCACAGACCACCCTCTATCAGTCAGGTCTGTGATACATGTTCTAATAGGAGAGAAGACAAAAGTACAGTGAGAGGGAGATGGCCTACTGTATGCATGAAAAGAAAAAAAGGTGACCCCCCAATGGGTTTGTTTATCTGTTTCAGAGTAGCAAGAGAGGGGAGGCAGTCAATGAAAGAGCGAAGGATGAAGGACATTACACCTGTTGGCAGAGAGTAGAGAAACGATTTCCAAGAGGCATCAGTCTGTTCCAGATGTAGTAGTTTAAGGAAGGAGCCTTGAGTAAGAAGGGATTGTTGTCGTTGAGAGGAGGTGAGGTATTTGTTCAGTTGTTGTCTGATCGTATGTTTAGCGTGAGAGTAGCATTGTGTAGATGTGGGCAGATTAGAGGATGCTTGCAAAATAGGGGAGATGAGTATGTGTGGCAGAGCAGTAAAGTCAAGTTTGTGTTTGCAAGAAGAGTGTTGGACTTTGAAGTCAAGTGCAGAGTAGGCAGTGGGGTCAGGAGAAAGAGAAAGTTGAGCATAGGAGAGGACGTGGCATTCTGTATAAAGTGATGTTATAGTCAGTATGTTGAGAGTCACTGGGTCGTAGAGGATGGATGTGATTGCACAAGGAGGGAGGGAAAGCCAAGACTTAAGACGTCAGGTAGATAGAGCATCAAGTGAAGCCAGATGAGCTTTTGTCAGGTCATGAACAGTAAGATGAAAGTGAAGGGAGGACAGAGCATAGGTAGTGTTGACTTTTAGTTTGTATTTAGGGCGCACAAGGGAAGAGTCAATATCGGATAGGATTGAAGAGTTTGTTACATAGAAAGTTGAAGCTAGCAGAGGAAGAAGCAGAGTGGCTAATGACTGATCCAAGGTATTTGTGGGTTTGTCAAATAATGTAGAGATGGTCAGGTCAAAGATAGTAAAGAGATAGGTCTACGTGAACCAGAGACAATAGAAAGAGAGCAGCATTTAGGGGGTTTCAGTTTCAGATTCATAGAAGTAGCAAGGGTATTTATTTGAGTAAGGAGACATTGGTGAGTGTGTCTGTTTGTTGTGATCAGGTTGAAGTCATCAGCATAGGGAAGAGAGATGATAGAAGAGTAGTTGAATTTGTAGCCAAATTTAGAATTTACTCTCAGAAAGTAAAGAAGGGGGTTAAAACAAAAGATGAAGATGAGGGGAGAGAGGGTCTCCTTGGAAGATGCCACGAGACATAGAGAACGGGGAGGAAGACCTAGATGGAGTGGTAATAGTTGCTGAGAGCTGGGAGAAAGGCAGTTTATATAGGATTGAATAGCAGGTGGGAATTGATTACAAGCCAGAGTATAAGATATAAGAGAGTGAGGGATCCAAAAGCATCAGTGAGATCAAACCATGTTCAGTGCAAGGTTTATTTCTCTGTACATGTGTGAAGGAGTAACGAGTTCAGGACTGAGCAGTATTCTATGCAACCGTTAATTGTGGATAAGAAGGCTTTTTGTAAAGAGGGATCAATGAGCTTGTTAGAAAGGAGAAATGATTGAAAGTGAGCAGCGAGGATGAGGTGGAAAGTTTTTACCGATAGAGGAGAGAGTGATCATTCTAAAGTCTGCTGGGTCGGAGGTTGGGCCAGATTTGTGGATAAGTATGATGGTAGAGACAGACCAGCTGAGGGGAGCTGTGCCAGACAGAAGGGTCTTGGTGAAGAGGGTAGCTAGAAGATGGTGAGTGCAGGGTAGGTGTTTCAGGTATCCGTAGTAAATAGAATCAGGACCAGGGGCTGAGTAATTTTTTTTGGATTTTAGGAGTTTTTTGATAATGGAAAGAGTGATCGGGGAGAGGTCAAATGGGTTGAGGCGTGTGGGATCAGAGGCATCCATGAGAGCTTAGAGGTGTCTAAGGCTGGAGCAGAAGAATGTTGAGACGAGTAAAAGGAATCAGTGGTGTTTTTAGAAAAGGTAGGTAAGGGTTGGATAAATATCGTCTGCACAATATGCATACACATGCATACATGCTACTGCAAGTTTTTATTGAGTTAAAGCTGCACTGGTTGTAACAGGTGCGAACACTGCTGCAACTAGTCTTGTCTGCTGTTATTGACCATTTCCTTCCCATCCCTCTCTTTCACCCACTTGATTTTCAGCTCAAAAGCTTTGTATTTGTTGAACCTAACCTGGCTAGTTTCTGCAAGCAGCTTCGCAATCACTAGCCCACATTGCCACTTACCAAAGCCATTTCGCTGTCACTACTGTCGCTTGAGCTATCATTCAAAATGATATCGTCTGAGTCGGTGAGCTCATTTTGTTGTTCAACTTGAATGAGTGTGTCGAAAAGTGCAAGCATCTGTGTGTCTTCTGCTGTGTCTTCTGGTCGCTCATGCATCACCTGGCGCTGCCACATCCCCATCATGAGAGCCCTTTCTTGCTGTGAAGAAGAAGAAGAAGAAGAAGAAGAAGAAGAAGAAGAAGAAGAAGAAGAAGAAGAAGAATCAGTAACAGACAGATC
>JAOWAW010000029.1:7992-18126 GCA_028565695.1 Nicola tetela | reverse complement strand
GATGGTTCTGATTCTGCTTACCGAATATATTCCCTTGTTTGTTCATTAAGCAAAACGACTCTCTTCGTTTCACCCCTATTAATAACTACACATACACACACATGAAGATACAAGTACAGACTATTTGCACACACACGCACGCTGGGGAGCTCAGAGCAAAGTTGCCATTATTTATCCACAGATGAAACTAACAATTCACATAGCCAAGGCGAACATTCACAGTTTGATAAATCATGTTTGGAAGGCACTTAAAGCAGACTAAGGCACACACAGGGCAAAACAGGATTGCAGCCAGCCATGCCTGCATGGAGGATTAACAAAATGTCCAAGCATCATAAGGGGTTGTCTCATAAGTTTCACAAATAATGGCTAAATGAAACAACTTTCATATGGGGGGGGGGGCTGATTTCGTTTGCGATCGACAAAATCACACATTTTCTTCCACATGTAGACTACCACTATAGTATTGTAGGCCTAGTAGGCCTAAATGTAGTCCACACCGTATATGTAGTACTGGTCTACATGTAGCCAGAGCACACTGACATGGAGTGCGACACTGCTGAAACTGCTAGATTCAAGCTGGACACATGGGCCGGTGTGGCGCATGTAACGCGAGCATAGACACGATAGAGACACAATAGGCCTGAGTTCGCCACAACCAGTGGGGTACCCTACCATAAACTCTACCACGATAGCAGATGTACCAACTATAATACCCCGCTGACTGTGCTGAGATAGTGAGAAGAAGAAAATGAACAGGAACAAGCTTCCACCAAAGAGACCACGATTGAGTGCGCAAACGACTCTGTTTGGGACCATATCAAGTTCCCCCAAAAATTTGCAACAACCCAACTACATGTTACAAAAAATTTGTAAATGACTTTGCTCATTGAGAATCTGCCATTAAACTAAATTGAGCGGAATTGAGCAGACCTCAAGCAAGCTGCAGACAACGCTTGGCGCAAGCTGAGCAAGGATGAAAAGGAGGCCATAACTCAAAGACAGATGCCTGCTTCCTCAACAGTGCCTTCCAGTGCCATTCCTGTTGTCAATTATGGATTTATGCACCATGCTTCAGCAGGTCGTCCACAAGTACCCTGAGCATTTCGTTCCGATTCACCGAACTCTATCTGTCAATGTATTGATCCATCTCTCTGTTTATCCTTGAATCTGTCTATATCTCACTTGTTCACCCCCTCTGTCCTTTGTCCGGGTCCATATACTGCGTACATTGCCATCATAATACTCTGTGTGGGTATATATGTATGTGCATGTATGGATGTATAGTGCATGGTCTACATTTGTCATCACACTTTCATTTGAGGAAGGGGAGGGGGTCTGTGTCTATTTGAAAGTTGTTTTTGTCTGGCTGTGATTTGCGAAATTATGAGACGACCCCTAAGTCACCAATCACTGAGGACCTCAGCATGATCAGGTTTTGCATAGCTACTAAGCTTACATACCATGAAGAAAGGGCTGCTCAAGTCGAGTGTAAAGAACTGTACACCAATTAACTCGACAATGTTGGGATGGTGAAGTCTCATCATCACTGTACTCTCTAGAAGGAAGTCTCTACACCGCTTGAGATGCTAAAGGAAAGAAAGGCGAAAGCAAGACCTATAACAATGTAAACATATACAGCTGCTGTTGCTGTTGTTATGTTAGCAAATGATGTGAGATATGCAGGCAGACTGGTGGGAAGAGATAAAGTCAGAAAGACATAACACACACACACACATCACATATCACACATACCGACACATGCACACATACAAGAAACTAACTAACACACACATACTCTGACACAGATACACACACATGCACACACTGACACATACATACACACATACACATGCACACATTGACACACACTGACACACTGACACACACACACACACACACACACACACACACACACACACTGACACACACACACACACACGCTGACACACACACACATGCTGACACACACACACACACACGCTGACACACACACATGCACACGCACATGCACACACACGCTGACACACACACACACACACACACACACACACACACACACACTAACACACACACACACGCACGCACACGCATGTGCACACACACACAACACACACACACACACACCATGACTTGTACATCGGTACTGTATACCACCTTGCGTCAGCTTCACAACTGCATGTTTGGCGTTTCCAATTCGCTCTTTGCCTGTGACATACAAGCTGGAAGAAAAGACTAGCTATAGGTAGCCAAAGAGCTCAGGAGAGGAATAAAAAGAGCCCTGAAAGAGACAGCGGAAAAGGCAGGAAATGGGGAGCGACCTGGACAGAAAGAGATGTTGGGAAGTAGTGTTTACCAAATCTTGGATTGTGTCTGGATCACCTTCGAAGGAGTTATGCTTCTTAACAGCAACGTCAATCTGACACAGAGCAAGACAGAGAGAATATTAGCCTGACCTCACAGTAGCTTGAACTGATTACGTGCCCGTGACAATCAAGTAAGCACACATGTTCATTTCCATGTTTTGTGGAAATTCAATGGTGCAAATGATTACTGCCTAAGGACAGCAGTACCGTGAAAAACAAAGCTTGGAGAATGCTAGTGTCAGAGCAAGTTTAATTTGCAGACAACCCAGAATAGCCACTCAATTCAATATCAGATCTAGTATGGACTGTGCCCACCATGGCTTGCAGATTTTACAAATTGCAAACTTGTAAAAGCAATATACAGGAGAGATCTCTAGGCCATTATCGACAAGTTGTAGAGTAGAAAAATCTCCAGCTCATGCATGTTCTGCAGGAGTCCATTAAGCTCAAAGAGAAATGGTTTTACAGCCTGTCTGGTGGAGTAAGCAATGGCACTGACAAAATCTTTAGGATTATCTCCTGTCCTGTTAATCACACCAATACCAGCACAAAAACAGAGGCTGATATGATCATGTGAGATCATGTGACTAGTACCGTCTTCTCCCTCAAAAAATTACCGTTATTCGTCTGGATGGAGAATTGGCTAAGGACTCAGCACTCAACCTTCAACCTCTAAGTCAGAATGAGCAGGGTTCCAGAAGTATCATAAAACCAGTCAAAGGCAACAGCAGTTAGTGAAAACCAACCAGGCTTGGCCAGTTGCTGAAGCCTGAATGCCTTTGCCATCTTCCTGCAACATAAATTAAGGAGCTTGTGAAGCGCTGAGACTGAAGAGCTCTCCTTTTATCCCTCCTTGGGAGTGGGCAGGTCCTTGTGCCATTGCCTGTGGTTTCTTTGCCAGCATCTAGATTCTAGACTACTGAAGTCTCTCTTTTCCCATTTATCAGTCTTTGCTTCCAGAAGTGTTTCTCCATCAGTTCCAGTCAAATTTACCAAAAACTTTGATGGAAAAACCTTATCATCTCTGGTTCAAACTGGTGCCTTATATGACTTTGTTAAGTATGTGAAAGTGGCAAGCAATTGCACTGAATGTGTATACAACTATTTCTGGACAGGCTGATTTGTTTTCTTTGCAGACAGGCCACACTCTATAGAAAGTCTACCACAGTTGCAGTATGTTGTCTTCATTCGTTCTCTTCTCTCCTTAGTCAATCTGCATTAACAGAACCATCCTTTGTGAAAAAGAGACAGCAAGTCTTTCTGGCTGTATTTTTGAGTTTGAAAAGAATGAGTTTAGACCTGCCAAATTGGCTTAAAAAGCTATCACCCATGAGCGGCCTTCCCATTCATAGTTACGTAGACAGAACCCTTCCCAGGCGAAATTCGCTCTTCCTTCAAAGAGTAAGTTTGTTTTGGCCACAGCAAATACCGTAAAACGGAACCCTTGCTGGAAATTCACTGTCCGTATGCTTGCCAGAGAAAATCAATTCACGTGTAGGTAATGAGATTTAAAGCTAAGGCTAGATACAGCCACTGAATGGCTAACAGGCGGTTCTGCATCAACACTTTAGGATCTTTTTGCTGGCCCGTTCTTTTTCATTTTGCTGCTTCTTCTCCTCCTCCTCTCAAACTCAATGAAGCTATTTTGTGTGCAGTCCCCTGCTGTGTGATGGGGACTCAGTCACTGTCAGTACAGCAGTTCTACACCTCCATCTCACACAACAAAGTCTTCCACACAGAATACTGGCAACCTCCATCTCAACTACTGACAACCGTTTAGTACTCAAGTTGTAACTTGGTTTAGTGAAGAACGCACATGATCTGTGAGAACAGCAAGAGAGACCCCTATGCAGCCACCAACTGTCACAGCTTGGCCAACTTTGTGGCTTGGCATATGGAAATGCTACTGTTGGCAGATGATCACCTGGTGTTTGGCACGCGCAGTGGCCTCAAAGTTTGCTTTGATCCGCCACAAGCAATGCGAGTGATAGGCCATACAGGCCTAGATGCATGTACATCATTGCGTCATGCAGCCTGGCGCCGGTCCAACCTCGTGTAGAACATTATCTATTATATCTAAGCCAGCAATGCGTATGTGCGCCGGACGCTCCATGGTAGTGCTAAGTGATGCACAACATTTCCATATGGCCAACTTTGCAGCCTGCACCAGCACCATATTTTGCAGTTGCCAGTTAACAATGCAAAAAATCACTTTTCCAGATTTACTTTTCTGCCGGTGTTCTCATTTCCATTCCTTTCATGGTTGCAGTGTGCTGATCTAAAATTAAACTAAAACCATAGCATGATACTTGTAAAGTGAAGAGCACCCAGCACCATAAGGTCTACACATTGAATGGTTTGGCATGAACATTTTCTCTTACCTTTTTTCCTTTCCCACCGGTTTGATGCAGTTGGCCTTGGTAAACCATACCGAAGGCACCAGAACCAATGATGCTTCTTTCCTTAAAGTGAAGCCTCTTGCTTTTGCGGCCCACTTCAAGGCTCAGCAACTCCTCAATCTCACCGGTGTTGATGAAAATGTGTGCCGCCTCAATCATCTCTGCATTAGCTGAGCAAACACACCAAGTGAACTTTAGTTTATACATTCTGTCAAAATATGCACCAGATTTCAATGTGAACTCCAAGAAAGAAGACAAAGTTAGTTTGCATCAGCACATGAAAAACACAGCTGTTTCTTTGACTTCATGCAAAATTGGACACAGGTACTGGTTGAGCTCATTCCTCTCTATGCATGAGGTTTATGTCCTTCATACTAAAGACCATTACTTTAAGGTGAACGTGGCTTTTCCTTTACAGGGGAACAGTGTATTTTGACAGTGGATAAATTTTAATGTTTTTAGCAGTGAAGCTTTCGTTAAAAATTCTCTCTACAAATCAGTACTGATTCTATGAGGAGCGCTAAACACCAACAACTTGTTCTCTCATGCACGAGCAGTCAATCGCTTAAAGGGACGCTGCAACATGATTGCATAATCTAGAAATCTTTGCCAGAATTCAAGATTGCAAATTTCCTCTGTATTGTCAAACTGTAGCATGAGCAACAGTGACACGCATAGGCCAGCCACCTGTGCCAGTGGCCAGCTGTACACATGGACTGTACACGTGGAGATGTTGGAGAGTTTGTTGAATAGATGATGCAACAAATCCTTAATTAGCCATCTTCATTATCTTTAAAGTTTAAGAGCTCTCACGTGAAATTTCACAATCAGTAGGAGTTTCTGTGCCTATAGTCAAATGTGAATTCTTTCAGCTTTGGCTGCGGTGGCTGTAGCTGATCACCGATTCACACATGATAATAGCAGAACTGTGGTCGGTTGAATAAGGACAGGCAACTTATTGAATCTGCTCAATCCAAATGAAAGTCAAGTGGAGCTACAGCAAGAATTTCTTGTTGGATCTGAGCTCATGAGGTCAAGACTCACTGCTGTGTTCCTTGCACTATTCGCTTCCACTCCCACTTGCTCACACTGTTTCCATGCAGCTGTTCACTGCCCACTATCCAAATGATCAAAGCAGATGACATGCATTATCAAATTTGAACATGAAAATTCTGCTGCCATAGGGCCCATGGGGAAGGACACTGTTGTATCAGCAAAAACTCTTTTGGCAAAATTTACAAAAGCATCAACCATTCCTTTAGGTACATTTCCGTTAACTACAGTTCATTCATAAATCGCTCAATATCCCCCTCTCAGAAAAAACATCCTCCTTTCTTGCATACATGAAATAGTTCATTCTGCTGGCAAGTTCACATCGTCAACCGCACAAAGAGAGCAACAACCTAACCATGGATCAGCTGATGTACACTTACGTTGTTCAGAGATTTGAAGAAGAAAAGTATTGGCCTTTCCAGATTCTCTGTGGCTCAGCAACTTGGTCGTCTCCTCAACACATATGTGACCTATGTTGGATTCAATGGTACTACTGCGCACGGGCTCAGAATGGATTTGTTGTTCACCTGATGGCTCATCAATCTCAGGTCGGGTTGATGCTTGTGAGCACCGACTATCCTTCCCCTTCTCCATTTTCTTGTCAAAGTCCGGGTTGTTGTAGATTCTAGACAACTGCATCTCATCAGGACTAGGCAGTGGTGATTCTGATGTTGTTTGAATTTCTTCCATGGCAGTGGCTCCACTGGTACATCTGGGAAAGAATCCTTGTTGATCTGCAACCAATCACCAGCCAAAATCTTAAGTTTATCATCACAATACTTAGATACTCCATTGCAAATGATAACCATACAAAGCTAATGCCAGTAAAACCTGAGCCATATTAATCTGTGTTTACTTGTGTGTGTGTGTGTGTGTGTGTGTGTGTGTGTGTGTGTGTGGGTGTGTGTATGCATGCGTGCGTACATGCATGTATCTTTCACTTATCCATGTAGTTTTTTTTTGAGATTCCTTCTCTGAGCTGTTCTGGTTATCCTGCAAACACCCTGCTCACATAATTGTCTTCAACTTACACGACGATCTCAACTGGGCGCTTTGGTCGAAGTTCAACGGATATGTACTGATCTGGTACAACATGTGTCTACTGATATGATCTGCCCAAGGATGTCGACTGGCATACGGGCTGTGGCATGACCACTTTCAGCCAGCGGAAGTTGCGCTGGTGGAAACATCACCTGGGAATTGCTAGCCACACTTGTACAAAATTGCTTATTTAATCCTTTGAGCCCTGAATGACCGATTTTGATCGTTGCATCATATTGCTGGTTTTTAGTGCCTAGCGTCCTTAATTAGGGCCCTACCAACAGTCAAGGTGCATGAAATGGTTGCCAAGGGCTTCCTCTTTGTCAAATGTGGTCGTTTGAATGTGGTTGCCTGTCAAAGTTTTTGAGTTACAGCCTTCAAAAGTTGACAGAACTTTCCCACACGTTTGGCAGAGGACAGATATGGACGTGCATGCTGCGCTTGCTCTTATAGATGAACTACTAGTAGATGCCGAAGGAGTGCCGATCGACGAGGAAGACGACGGCCTAGACTCATCTGACATGATGTTTTGTCCTCGTCAGAGGAAGAGCTGTTGGACGGCAAGCTTCTTGTTGACAACGGCAACAGATAGCAATAGTGACGGTGCGCAGAGTTCATATGGAGAGTCCAATGAGGAGAGCAAAGACAGAGGCACTGCTATCGGCCACAGAGGATTACAAGGACAAGAACATGGAATTGGCAGATGAGGATGTGGAGTTGGCGGACAAGGACAAGGAGCTCATGGCGGACAAGGATGAGGAGCACGGGGCAGACGCATGTGGGGTGGTGTGGGAGGTTGAGGTGTGTGCGGAGTTCGAGGTGCGCACAGAGGATGAGGCAGTGGCTAAGCTGCTCATGCTGGTGCTTACAATCCTGCAGCTGGGTACAATGATGTCGACGACAGTGGTCTGGAAAACTTTCCCCCATTCACTCCAAATTCTCCTCCTGGAATTCATTTACCAGCTGGTTTTGTGCCAGGCTGTGAGAGTGATTTTTTCAAGTCATATTTCACTCCAAAAGTGGTGGATTCGCTTGTAAATTTTACGAATGCATATGCTGCTGCTCACATAGCTAAAAGGCGAAGTTATGCTGACAACAATGGCCAGTGGAAACAAACCACACCGGAAGAAATGTACAAATTCATTGCTCTGCTGATCTTCCAAGCCCTCTACAAGCTCCCTAAATATCCATGATTACTGGCGCACAACATCATTGTATGACAGCAACTATGCTCGAGCCATGATCCCAAACCGCGTACAATTCAAAGCTCTCCTCCGCTTCTTGAAGGTTGTTGACCTTGCACATGAAAATGCAGAAGATCATTTACGCAAGGTGAGATCTTTGTATGACCACATGCAACAAAGATGCTGCACTTTGTACAAACCTGGTCAGTGCATGTCAGTTGATGAACGCATGATCAAATGCAAGGGTCGTGTCATATTCAAACAATACCTTCCAAAGAAACCAGTGAAGTGGGGATTCAAAGTTTTTGCAGTGTGTGATGCTACAACTGGTGTCCTGTGCAACTTCGAGATATACACAGGCCAGGGAGATGCCGATGCTGACGGCCTCACTCACACCACCATCCTACGTTCGACAGAAGGCCTTGCTAACCAGGATCATATGTTATTCACTGACAACTTCTATACTTTGCCAACAAGTGCTACAAGTCTTCTGAATCAAGGAACTCACCTTGTTGGAACTGTGCAGACAAAGCGCAGAGGGTTTCCAGTTGAGATGAAGCACGACACAAAGCTGTTTGAGGAGCAGGTGAAACGGGGAGTGACACGTAACGTGCGGCAAGGGGACATCCTGTTGCAACAATGGAAAGACAGGAGGATGGTGCCAATGCTGTCAACAATTCACTGAGGCCATGACTATGTGATGGTGACACACAATACCAAGGTTGGCAGTCAGCATCACTAGATTGAGGTGAGGTAGCCAAGATGTGTGCACAACTACAATCACAAGATGGGAGGGGGTTGATTCATTTGACCAGTGAGATGCAGTGTACAGGATCCTGAGGCGTACAAGGAAGGACTGGAAAAGTATCTTCCTAGATTTCATTGATGTGAACTTGCACACTGGTCCAAGGGACTGTTTTGCCCTTAACCATCTCGCCCACTTTTAGCCTGTCTCTAGATCAGCCTTTTGTACATAAATTAGAGTATTTAGGGTGATGAGATCATCCAGACAGTAACTATTTTCCTCATGTATTGTATGTTTATATTTTTTTCAACTTTGATTAGCAGTTAGTCAACATTTCTCCTCCTAACAGCTTGGGAACGTTTATTCATTTCCTTAATACATCAGCTTTCAGTAAAGGTATAGGTTCCTATTTGCCATTCCTTACCATTTTTGAGTTACAGTAGAAAAAAGAGTCAGTGTCGGAATCTTTAAATTTTTGAGATTTTAGTGAGAGCTCAAAGGGTTAATGCAGTGCATGAGGTATTTTATTCAGTCCTGTTGTTGTCGTCTGTTAAATAAAAGAGCCGCTGAAGTGTCTGACAACCATGTGTTAAAAGAGAATGTTGTTGAAATCAGAGCTCAAGCATGAGATGCTGGAAAGCCAGTTTCAGCATAGCTTTCACTTTCAGTTACAGAATTTCTAAGTCACAAGGGAACTAAAGATGCTGGGGAAAAACAATTGAGAAAGACGTACAGACAGGGCTTAAAATGACAGTGAACGACTGAAATAACAGTTCAGGTTGTAGATATACTACAGTGCATTGTGTGGTCACCACTGACTCACCAGGTCGTCATGGATTGGATAAGAGGCACTTTTTGTAAAATTACGTAACAGTTATTATGTAAAATTAAATAATAACTGAAACACAATTTTGGCTATAAGGCAACACTCTACACTCCCAAGAGGGTTCGTCTTATCTGGAGAAGACCTGTAGTGTGTTTCTTGGAGAAATCCACGGCAATCTCTGTTGATGTGCTTTGCTACATGGCTACTTGCAGCACTGCCTAGCTGAAGCGGTCTGGTCAAGAAAATGGCGAGTCACTGATATCATGATTATGTACCACATTCTTCCACTTATAAGACCATCCGTGTATAAGCCCACCCGTGTATAAGACCACCAGTGTATAAACTCTTCCATGTGCAAGCCCACATGTGAATAAGCCCATGTCAACACCGCAGTCCCCAAATACCGTGTATATACCTAGCCACATATTAGCCCACCTGAAAGTTCTATCAGTAGCTTCCCAGTTTCTGGTTGAAATCCTGACATCATTACCTTATGGGAAAGGCAGTTGTGCTAATACTG